>ML843050.1:14793-53803 GCA_009831015.1 Picea engelmannii
CTTTATAACCCAAAGGATAGAATTGTTTCCTAAGTGCAGAAATGAAACTCTTCCATGATGGAAATACCTTACCCACTTGTTGTGTTCCCTTTTGCAACTTACTTTGCCACCAGATGAGAGTTGTACCTGCAAGTCTCAAAGATTCCAAATTGATTTGTGTGGCCTCATCTTTGATCTGTTTCACACTGTAGTAAACCTCCATCTGCCTGATCCAATTGTCAAGTTTTTCTTCATTTACTTAACCATCATATATGGGCAACTCAAATTTAACATCAAGTTTTAACAATGGCATTTCATTCTTATGATTATAAACATTTTTCTTTCCATTAGATTTAGAACTTGAACTTGAAGAAGAAGGAGAAGAAGGAGGTGATGATGGAGGTGAAGGAGGAATCTGAGGATGATCCTCTTCCTCTTCACTTTTTCCCTTTGAAGATTCACCCAAAACTGGTCTTTTTCATTCCAAGTAATCCTCGTACAAAACTTTTACCATCTTCGACATAGAAATGAAAGTTTTCCGGAACTCTTTCTCATCCTGAGAAATCCCCTCTTCCGATGCCATCTTCTCGCTGTGAGAAGCTCTCTTTCTTAATCCAATTAATGGATTTTCTACAACAAGCTCGCCTTCACCACACTATAGCTTTTCCCTAGTTAACATGCAAAACTCAAATCCAAACGTCAACTAGCTCTGATACCACTTGATCCGTTTGATCTTTTAATGACCGTGGTTGAGTTTTTAATTGCATGCGTTAATTATCCAATTGAGAAGCTTAATGAAAGAATGAGGAAATAAGAGGAATTATGACAACCATATACATATAAGCATATATGAAATGAAGTAATAAACAACAAACCATAACAAGGGAATTGATAACGGAGTTCGACACAACGTTGCCTACGTCTCCGGGCCTTTGCCTCTGTGGGGGAGGATTCTTTATTTCTGTTCAAAATCTCAAAAGTACATCGCAGCAATGCCAATTGGCTACAAGACTAATCTTGTCATGTTCTTCCAGATCTCTAGAACCCAGCAAAGAAAATGGCATGCAAAACGGATGTCCGGAGCTCCCAGAAATGGCCCGCAAGCGTCTACTCCTTAATAGCTTCCCTGCATAAAAATGGCTTTGGCTCGGCTTCCCTTCAGCATAACTCTGCTCTGACTGTCCTCCATGGCCTCAAACAGGCCTGGTTTTTATAGATCTGAAGTTGGTTATCCATCCCCAACTTCCTCCCAAAATTTGGGCTCCAAAAATACCCAATATCTCCCAAAAATAGATAAAATCCATTAATACATGCATAATATCAATAAAAAATCCAAAACATTAACAAAAAACCCACTTTTGTTTTAATAATAGGGTGCAGCCCCTTTTTCTCCGCGCCGTGTGTCACATGGGCGCCTCCATGTGGCCAGGCGCTATTCCTCTGGCGCGCTAACCCTCCTGTCCGGCTGGCTCCTGGTCTTCGGCGTGGGCATAGGACCGGGGCTAACAAATTACTCGTGTGTATGGTGCCCCTTTTCCGTAATCCTTGGTCATATGTGGTAACGTTATAGAACCGTGTCTCCTACCCTGCGCTAACAACCCAACAATAGGCCTCGGGTTACATGGAGCCACCCGAGACCTCGCGCTAGAGGTTATACACGGTCTGCGCCTCCCTGTGGTCATACACAAGTAATGAAATCGAGGGTTGGGGCGAAGCCCCAGCCCTTTCCGCCTCCGACAAGAATTTTGATTAAACTTAAATACATATATTACCATATACCTATTAAGTACTAACTGTGGAGTGGGTGGTTAGCCCGGTCCTGCCAGTCCGTAGCGTGGAGGAGGTCGGGGGTTCGACTCCGGTGGAGACCCCATAATTTTACACAACCCGAAAGCCAACCATAGGGTGCCATGTGGCAGCCCATGATTGGGCCACGTGGCACCTCTCCAACCAATCATACACTGCCACTTGTCGAGCGCCAGATGGTCCATGTATCTGCCACATACCCTGCCACCTATCACCGTACCTGCCTAGTCAGCCTGCTGACGTCATCCATGCCATGTCAACCTGTGCCACGTGTCACCCTTATAGTGGTGACACGTGTCACCCTTTGACTGGTCCAACTATACCTATCATGTGCTCCATCACCAAAAGCTGCCACATTAGTTGTACGGTCGTATGTCCTATACAGTCATCCTGCCATGTGGCACTGTACGGACTGTACAGACTATACAATCACCCATTTTTTTTGCCTATTTGGGTTTTCGGACAGAATGCGATATATTTTGCATACGAAGCCCATTTGACGAAGTAAATATATGGTCGGAATCAGGAAGACGAGATGGATGCAATGGCACTAGTTTCGTCGGATTCTGAGCACTTTCATTTTTGAGCCTTTTTGAGCCCTGTCAGGTTCCTGGATCCGATTCTGGATCAATACAGGAATTTGGCTTTATACCTCCTTGAAGGATTCTTGGAATATGACCTATCTTCTATCCCCAAAGAGAAAAATCAGATCATCGATGCGTTGGCCACCTCGGCCTCAGTTTTTAATATCCCCATCTTCCCAAACAAAAAGTATGAAATTGAGGTTGGTCAGTCATAGGCCGATAGTGCCTGACAATATCAAACACTGGAAAGTGTTCGATGATGAAAAACTTGTGGAAAGATTCCTCCTTATGAGCAATGACTTCGCTAATACAAACATTGACAAGGAATGTTGTGGGGATAAAGATGAGAGTGTAGATGCGCGTAGTAACGATGACCCTTTCCAAAACTAGATTGTGGGAAGGGAAATAATACAATTGAAAAATAATATTATTCCAAAGGGGTTGGTGTCACTGGAAAAGTTGTTTGATGAGAATGATGTGACTAAGAACCCCAAGATCACTGCAAGTGATGAAGACATGGAATATTGCAACATCAGGACTGAGGAGAACCCGAAGATGGTAAAATTATCCAAGACACTCAGTCCATAGGACAAGCAGGACTATGTAAAGCTCATGAAAGATTTCCCAGATCTCTTCGCATGGAGCTACGATGCCCTAAAAGTGTATGAAACGAGAGTGATCCAACATGTTATCCCTCTCAAGGAAAATTTGAAACCTTTCAAATAGAATCTGATATGGATAAATCCCTTGTTGTTGTCGCTAATTGAGAAAGAGGTAAAGAAGCTTTTCGATGCTAAAATTATTGTTTCTTTGAGATTCTTGAAATGGGTAGCTAATTTGGTACCTATGAGAAATAAAAGCAGTGAGATAAGACTATGTGTGGACTTTCGGAATTTAAATAAAGTATCTCTCAAGGACCACTATCCCCTTCCTAAAATGGACTACATCCTGCAAAAAGTGGTGGGGTCACAGAAGATGTCTATGTTGGACAGGTTTTCAGGATATAATGAGATCATGGTCCACCCGGACGACAGAGAGAAAATGTCTTTCACAACTCCATGGGGAATGTTCATGTATGCCAAGATGTCGTTTGTCCTGATGAATGTTGGAGCCACTTTTCAGAGGGCCATGGACATCGCGTTTTCTGATGAAAAGGACAAATTTATTGTTATTTATCTAGACGACATCACAGTGTACTCTGCCTCTGAAAAACACCATCTCGAGCACCTGAAGAGAGTTTTGAGAAGTGAAGAAAGTTCGACATATCACTAAATCCAAAGAAATCACATTTTGCGGTGGAAGAGGGAAAGCTATTAGGGAACATCATTTCCAAGGAAGGCATTAAAATAGACCCCAGCAGGGTTGAACGGATCTTGAAGATCGGCACCCCACACAGTAAAAAGGAGGTGGAATCCTTCCTGGGAAAGGTAAACTTTTTGAGGATATTCATCCCAAACCTGGAGGAAATCATGAAACATATAAATTTCATGCTCAGGAAGGGAAACGCGATTAATTGGAACCTGAAGTCCAAGAAGTATTTCAAAGATACCAATGTGGCATTGAATAAGGCTCCTGTGCTAGCCAGCTCATACTTTACAAAAGATTTCATCATTTTTTCATTCGCCTCAGAACACACTATTGTCGGCGTACTGCTGCAGAAGGATGAGCAGGATTTCGAGAAACCCATATCCTATTTAAGTCGGACACTGCGTGATGCTCCACTAAGGTATTACATCATGGAAAAGCAGGTGTATGCCTTAGTAAAAGCCTTAAAAGAATTTAGGACATACATACTACACTCACATGTTATCGCTTGTATAGAAAATAGTTCAGTAAAGGATATTCTGACTCAACCTGACCCGGAAGGAAGAAGAGGCAAGTGGATAGCGGCCATGTTAGAATACAACCTTGAAATCAAGCCTACAAAACTGATCAAAGGCCAGGGTCTTGCGAAATTGATGGCGCAGTGAGACTACAACGATGTAGGAATGAATTTCATTGTTGATCTGTCGGAATTCCACCAAGAAGAAAAAACTGCGCAGGCGCATCAACAATTCATCAATTCTCTATGGTACATGGACATCATCTATGTGTTGGAAAGTCTCTAGGCCCCTCTGTGTGTGAGTAAGACTAAGGCCATATTTCTCAATCTCAAAGAGGTTAAGTTCTGCATCCTGGAAAACTCACTCTACTGGAAAGATCCCGGGGGAATATTATTGAGTTGTTTACTAGAAGATGACGCGAAGTGGTCCATACAGGAATTTCACAAAGGCGATTGTGAATAACACCACTATTGGAATACCACCATGAACAAAATCCCGAGGGCAGGTTATTACTGGCCTACAATTTTTGCTGACATATATAAGGAGGTCTCCAGCTACCACGATTGTCATATTTTCAACGGAAGAAGAAAGTTGCAGCCCCTGCCACTAAAGCCAATCTCAGTCGAAGCACATTTTATGTAGTGGGGTCTAGATTTTATAGGAGAGATAAACCCACCATCCTCTGTGCAACACAAATGAATACTCATGGCCACCAACTATTTCACGAAATGGATAGAGGTGATCCCCACGAAACAAGATACTGATGCAGTCATCATCGAATTCATGGAGACAAACATTTTGTCGAGGTTTGGGTGTCCTGTTAAGATCATTACAGATAATGAAGCCACATTCAAGTCTAAGAGGATGGAGAAATTTTTCCAGTATTATAACATAACCCTGGGGCATTCCACGATGTACTATCCGTAGGGAAACGGGTTAGAAGAATCCTTGAACAAGAGCGTGACCAGGATTATCAAAAGAATCCTACAAGAAAACAAGAGAGCCTGGCATAATATGCTTATCTACGCGTTATGGGCAGACCAGGTCACCACCAAGAAATCTAGATCAATGTTGCCTTTCCAGATTGTTTATGACGTGTACACAATTTTGCCTACCTCACTGGAACTGCCTGTCAGGAAGCTGTTGCAAGAACAAGAGTTCGAGCCAAATTTTTTGCAGAGGAGGATTAATCAACTAATTCACATGCAATAGTAGAGAGAGAAGGTGTATAATCGGTCACAACTCCATCAAGAAAAGATAAAGAAATCCTTTAATAAGCATTCTAAGCCAGAATATTTCCAGTTGGGTGACATAGTTTTGAGATGGGACGCAATAGATGAAGGTAAAGGGAAGCATGCTAAGTTCAACCACCTTTGGACAGGTCCATTCAGAATCTGCAATCATAGCGAAAAAAAATGCTTATTTTCTGGAAGGATTAGATGGAGAAAGTTTTGATTGGGACCCTGTAAATGACAGGTTCCTAAAACATTACCTGATGAAATAAAATCTGTTTAAGTCATTTTTCATTGTAAATAGTCATTTTATTTTGCGTCGAGTCTGTAGGTTAGCATAAAATTGAAGCCTGAAGTGAAGGCCCTAAGTTTATGTTGAAGTCTTAGAAGCTGTGTCGATAGGTTTAGTTTTTTTTCCCAGTGTCTAAAATTCAAATAAATCCCAATGGTTAGGCACCTGGTCTATTGCTATTTTTTACCTCACAGGGATGATAGCATCCCCGTTGGATCCAGCTCTTAGCGCTGCCATTTTTATTTCCATTTTGGAGTCATTTTTAAAGTCATGTTGTGACCCATGTAACTGAACATGTGAAGTCAGGTATGTAACACTGTGAGTTTGAAGTCAACAAGTGTCCGGTTGGCCCTTGGAAATGGGAAGGGATGTCAGATTCAAAACTTGTATAAGAGGTACGGGTATGTTTTTTCCAAGAAAGTCGAGTCCTATTGAGAAACTAGTCTCTACGTGCCCCAGGTCAAGTCAAGTGGTTAATAGAGGTCGTGTCGACAAGTACACCAGTTATTATCAGTTAATCATGGAGGCTGAGGGAACGAAAAATCACGATGTTCATATCATGCATGCCCAACAAGACTTATCACCTATATCCTACACACAAGAATTTGCCATGGAAAAAATGCAACTTGACTTGGAACATCTCATTGCCATGAACTCATTGTCCTCCAACATGATTTCCTCTCCTGTACGATTCATTATAAATCTCGGATGATCGACATTCTCTCCAGTCGTAGAACCAAGCCTAAACCCTATTTTCAATTTCCCTTTCCAGTCCAACTTGTTTAGAACCTTCCCTCCTGTGCATTTGTTGGATAAACTGCGTGTAGAGTTCACCTTGGTTGTGCCATGGTGACCTCTCAAAGTGAAAGGAAAGGCATGCAAAGAAGCAGAACTGCAAGGTTTGAGCCCCAAAGGGACTGGGATTTATTCTCACATGCGTCAGGCATTCCCAAAGACGTGAAATGAACTATTCTTTTACTTGCAGAGAAGACCATATCAAATCATGGAAAATATGAAATAGAGGGATTCACACAGGAAAGGAAGGAAGTAAGAGCCCCCTCTCCCCAGAAAAAAATTCCCTGAAGGAGGATCAGGCCAAGAAAGAACTAGGAGATCATGGAAGCTCGAATTTCAGAAGAACCGTGCGTCGGATTGACAGTTGAAGAACTACTCATACTCACCATCCAACTAGAACCTGCTGGGGGATCGAGCCATGATGACAGGAGAAGAACAAGGAGAGAAGATATCGCAGTAGAAAATGAGAAAGTTCCATCTCAGCAATTGAAGAAAGAAAAGATGGCTATCATCGAACTCTATCAGGAAAACATGGAATTAATGCGACAACTAACGACAAAGGCTACGGAAGCGTCTGCAATGCAGGGTCACGAAGGGATTGTGTCATGGTTGAAAAGGTAGCTGAAAGAAGCACAAGAAACCATTGTACAGTTGTGAGAAACAAAGATACTGATATAAGAAAGGCATGTGAAACATTCCAGAGAATGCGGAACAACCGAGAAGAAATCCCGCGTAGCTCTCGCCATCATAGAGGAAAAACAAGTTTAGTTGGTGCCCGTCTCTACACCTGCAAAGGATGAGACAAATCTTGGCAGTTTTGAATGATATGTTTCTCTAAAGCACACTACCATTTTGATAACGACCATGACGATCTAACATATTCTTAATGCGCATAGTTCTCAACAAATGATCACATCACAGAAATCGAATCCATTGTTTATAGACAATAAGCTCCTGATAGACACCTGTTCGCCGAGAAACCTGCTCAAAGGGACACAATGACACATATTCTCTCCATGCCAAAGACTAACCGACGATCAGATCCATGTGGCGAACATGCGAACAATCATAAGTAAACATGCGCGATTATTGTCTATTTTTGGAAAACACTATGGAAAGAGTCTCTAGCACATGTTGCCTAGTTTTCCTAGTTCTAATGGTTAGCAGTTAGGAAGCAGGGCAGCTCAAGAGGCACCCTCATTTATATATTTCATATTTTCGATGTAAGCCAGGTTGGTTGGAAAATTTGGTAGACGATAGCTATTGTATGTAATCTGAAGTTTTGATTGTAATTTAATGCAAGGGTCCCGTGACTTGATGAAAAGATTCTAGTTGTAACAGTTGGATGTATTGTGCTTCTTTCTTTGTGTATGTTCTTTCCTGTTATATTTATTTCATATCTCTTTCTGTCTATTTCAGAATGAATTATCGAACCTGCAGATTCGTTGTACAACGCCCCTTGTTCTCGCCACTTAGACAAAACATTTTCCTCTAAAGCTAACTTTGAATTCATCCACAATGGCGCTCCTGAGTTGCTTCCTATAATTTCTCCCACCACACACTATGGTTTTACACTGAAGGTTGTTGCTCACCTAGCCTTATCCTCTCGAGTTCAGTCGCTAAGTCATTTATCCTGTCTCTTCCTCAGACCGACCCCATAGCCTAAGTCTTACTTTCTTGCGCCAATATAACTAGAACCCATTATATCAAAGGTGTTAAATCTAGGCACTGTTTTTAAAGCCATATCCCACATGGAGAACGCACCCCTCAAGAGAGCCCTCTCCAGATATGAAAGGCTAGTTTTAGGTCTCAAAGTTGGTTGAAAAAGTTACCTTCGTCGTCTGTTTATCAGCCGAACAGATTTACAGAGTGCTAACACTTCCTATCATCCATGAAAAGACAACAATGACCAACCTTTACATCATCCCGTCTATACATCAATCCATGACAATACATCACTATGACACCACTTGACATCTATTACATCAATGAAAACATAGGCCATCAATCAATAGATCAATTATACAATGACAATGCTTGACATCAACTCTTTGACATCAATGACAACATAATGCAACAACCTCCCCAACTCACACTTGGTCCTTGACTAATGGATTTCACCTTTATTCTCACACTCTTCATATTATCATATGTCACACGGGACTTGCACTATGGCTAGTGTATGGCACCTCTACAACTACAATAATATCCAATTAGCGTATGCCACCTCTATTGCTTGCTTCACTCCCTAGATATTTGTATGCCACCTCCCCTACTCACTCAATTAGAGTAAATTTGGGGTCAAAAATGAGCCTCTTAAGGAAAATATTAAAATAGTAAAAGCATATGCCATGCCACACTAAGTTATAGGCATTATCTAGTGAAGTTTAATATATATTGTCTCATTAATAAAAGTTTCCAAGAAAATTTGATTAGTGTATTGTTAAGAAGTGAGAGTTAAAAATAATAAAGAAAAGTTTATATTCTCATGCACATACAATAAATGATGTAGAGTCAAAATATTTAAATTTATATCACAAATTATTTATAATAATTTATAGTTGATTCAATATACTACTATTATATATATTTAATAATAAATTTAAAACTCACAAAATAACTAAAATTATAATTAAATAATATAATTGTAACAATGTTAAAAATAAATAATAAAAATAATAATAATAACAACAACCATATAATAATAATATATAACTCGTATATATATGTTATATAGTATATAATTTATTAGTATGTAATATATATACAATTCGTTGTTATATATATTAATTTTCACTTAAAACACTTAATAACATAAAATGTTTATCATATTTTATTGTGACTCCATTATGATTTTAATTAATTTGAGACTTTTTAAAAAATGAGTGAAAATAATGATAACATAAAATGCTTCATATTTAGTATTTCCAAAATATTTATCATATCTTGAGATGCTCTTACCAAGATTTTAACCAAGTAACTATTTCCAAATAAAAATGTAACACATGTTTAACTTCTATAAATCCAACTCAGCTATTATGATTTGACCCAATTTCATGAAATTTTATTGATTTTCATATTCCAACTCATTGATAATATTTTTATTTTTACTTATATATTGATGTATGTCACATATGTGCTCGTGCTCTACAAATTATTGTATGTTGCATGGGACTTGCACTATCGCTAGTGTATGGTACCTCCATAACTGTGATAATGTTAGATTAGTGTATATAACCTCCATTTCTCATGTAACACTTTAGATGTGTGAATGTTTCCTCCCCTACTCAAACTTGGTCCTTATCCATTTTATGCCACCTCTATGCTTGCGTTCTCCGAATTATTAGATGTCACATGGGACTTGCACTATGTCCATGACTAGTGTATGGTGCCTCCATGACTCTTATAGTCTTGTATTAGTGTATGTCACTTCCATTTCTCACATTATGATGTTTTTGTGTATGTCACTTCATATGCTTAGGTTGGATCTAAGCAAACATTGCGACCCGGTGCCTTTGCCAACAACATAATAACATCAACGCATCTCTTCTCTTTTTTCTTTTGTTCCTATCCCGTATCTCTTCCCTGAGAGTTGGTGTCACTACCACTTCTCCACTTGGGGGTAAGAAACTAACCTTTAGGATGTAGGTACCTAGTTCATTTCAACATACAACTACACCTTCAAATATTTCCTACATGTAAGTACATGTATCTCTCCCTTACCTTTATTTACTCATTATTTCTATCATTGAATCCATTGTTGTTTATTACATGTCCTAGTTATTATTTTCACTAGCATAATAATTAGGGCATGCTTATTTCTAATCAAATAAATTTCACTATTATATTTCTCACATGATAATTGCATTTGTATTTCATTTATGTTCTCATAGTTCAATTACTATCATTCTTACACAAAGTTGAGTTTGTTTGTTCCCCTACCTCAACATTCTTGCTTCTCAACATTCTTGCTTGTTGATGTTTCTTTTTCTTTTTTCTATGGCTTTCTTAACATCATAATGATACCCATGTAGCTCCACCTTACACCATGCCCTTTCAGCTATGTTCACATCATACCCTTGTATATTTTCCTTGCATTGATGCTCGAGAAATGTGGGCCTTCACAAAAACTATAGGATAATAAGACTTGATTAACATAGGATTCTGTTTTGAAATTAGGGCATTGAATTGTGTTACAAGGACCCATAGACTACTCCGATGTACTTAATTGCCTCATTCCTTCCTTGCAACTCATTAATATTCCCATCTTATGGATAATAAATCCTGTAAGGGGTGGAAATGTAGCGTACGAGATTCATGCTTGGGTATTCACATATGCTTGCCCACCATGAGGTTTATTCTATAGTCCAATCCTTTGTATTCATATTTTACCCTCCTTGTGATGACATAATTACTCTCAACCACTACTCTAATGTGATGGATCACTTACCTAGAGTCCCCCTCACCTTTTCCTAGATGTGAGAATTTACTGGGATGTCTAGAAATTAAGTGAGTTAATTAGGTTCATTTTCCCCTTGGGTATCTAAAAATTGGTCATTGGTTTGACTCACTTTTCCACTTGGAGAACCCATTTATGGAATGTATTAACTTCATGGGTCCATTTGGGGGCACAAACCCCTTGGTTCAGTCCATAGTCACTTAGGATGCCTCTTGGCACAAGGTGTACCATGGGTTTCCTTGGCGTAAATAATTGTGAATTTGCAACTCATGTAATAAAGAGTAGGTTTGGACCTAAAAACCCATGGTACCCTCCAATTCCTAACCTAGCATTCTCCTACACATCGAGGTCACTCCCATACCAATTTATACCATTCATTTCATCTTGAGCTTGGGAACTCTTTCAATTTGTTTTATCTTTGAAAACCCTAATTTAAAGGTACACTCTTGGATTAGAGACTAAATTTTTTCCACCTCTCTCAAGCCTCCATGGATACTTATACATATAGTTTGCAACACCGCTACGATAATATTTCATGGATATCTCGGCTCCAATTTTGCAAGCTTAATTAAATCACCCTAGCACATCTTCATTGACATAGTTCAACTCATACCTTAGGAATTTCAATCCTACAAAATCAAGGAAGGTTCCATCATATCTAGGGAAAGGGAGGTATAATACCCACCAAGGACAATATGGTCTCTCTACACTTCATTTTAACTATTTTTTCTTTACAAAAGTATATCTAGTGTTTATTAATTATGTTTCATATATATCTTCGTATTGGATATCGGAGCAAGTATTTTCTTACAAGAATTTGGAGTCGTGTGTGTGGTTTATTTTGGGACATATATCATTGTTGGAGGCCTATCACAGTTCTCCACTTTATCACAAGGAGCTTCACCACCTCCACCAACAAATTATAGATGAGTACTTTCCATTCTTCACTTTATATTTCCAACATTAGAGTTTCTAGCTCATCAAAGGAATTGTAGGTTAATTAAATTTAGTTAGTTAACTCACTTTACTCATTTAATTTGTTGGAAAAACCTAATCATATAAGTGAAACACTCTAATCATATGCAAACCTAGGTTAAATTTTACAAGAACTTAGTCCTAACTAACCTAATGAATTTCCCTCTCATTTTCATCCTCTTTTGTCTCACCCTAGGGTTTCAATGGTTTATCCATAAAATAAACTAGTGACTCCACTTTAGCCCTTCCCCTTTTTTTCAATGTGTGCATGCTCAAGTGGCCTTTGGTCCCTTCCCTCATAATACACATGGTAGCATGAATCTATCCTTTTTCTACACCTACCCACACATGTTGAAATAATTCACATTTCCATTAGTCCTAGGACACACAAAACATCTATGGTTGACTTTATGGAAGCCCTTGTCTGTGTTATAATAATCCTATATTAAATTACTTAGTAGTTTTTCTAATTGTAGACAAGATAATTTGGTTTAGGGAACCCAATAAGAATATTAGTACACATGTATGGAACTCAACACTTTAGTACATATCTGGGACTTAATTATAAGGGACATGGGTTTAATAATCACTTCTATATCTTCTTCTCTACCCTTTGAAGAACTACAACCCATATATTCTTGGGGTTGCATGGAATACAAAGGGGATCCCCAAGAATTTCAAGACATGTCTAGGTTGAATTCAAACCCATCCTTAGCCTGTAAGAAAATCAAAAACATCCTTCTATCTCAAATAAAAGAACTAGGGTTTGTCTGTTTGGAGCTTGGAATAAAAGGTTTCATGCGAGACCTATGGAAAACCCCTCATTTTAATAATATCATCCTTTTCCTCCAGTAAAGTGAGTAAGGAGTCATAAAAAAAATTCATATTCACTAAGTATCCACCCTTATGTCCCAATAAGGGAATGCCCTTAATAAGACCCCACACCATTATATTTTGAAGGAGATGTTGTAAAGCATACGTGAGCATAACATAAATATCATAGGAAACCATGTATAATTAACTTGGAGAGTCTAATTTATGCATAGCTTTCTTGATAGACAAGTAGGTACCTACAACATCGACAGAAATAGTTTCCACAACTTTTATGAACAAAGCACTAAAACCAATGGTCTTCAACATAACAATGTTGAAAGGCCATTCCACTTTGTCATATGCATTCTCAAAGATATTTTAATGAACATGACCTTTAGACCCATACATTTGGCTCATCCCATCATTTTAATATTTATATAACATCATCCAAGATATAATGGCCTATAATGAAGCTTGTATGTTCTAACCTTATGATATATTAAGTATATGCCTTAGGTTAAATGTCGAAGTTTTGGATACAATTTAGTATGATACATTCAACAATGAGAATATGTTACATATAATGATCAACTCAAGATCCCTGGGTTTTGGAATAAACCTAATAATCCCTTTGTTGATGATATCCTCCAATGATTGGTTCTATACAACCACCCTACATATTTGAGCAAAATCCATGTGGTTTTATAGGAGTTACACATGTATCCAACTAGGATTAAGGACTTGTCATCAACCATATCCTCCAGGTCTATTTCCAACTCTTATTATATGATATATCATATTTTTTTCCATAGTATGGATTCAAATTATTTAAATATATTTTGGATGAAAAAAACATATATTTATTGAACTAATGGAAAAAGGAAATCAAATAACTAAATATCACCTAATAAGCTTGTAGAAGTGGTCGCCAATGCTTCTTCATGGAGGGTCTTTTGAATCCTCCAATGGACTCTTTCTCAAGAGAAAGTGAAGAGGAAATGCTTCCCCTTATGAAAATAACATTTTGGAGAGGAGTTTTGATAGCATGGAGGCAAGGCAAGGCAAGTTTCGCAAGTTCAATCTTGATGATTTTTCACTCTTTGGGAAAATATTAATAACATAACTATGCACACAAAAAATGTGTCAAATTCATGGGGAAGCTTGTGTTTATAGGCTATTGTTGAACTTGGAAGAAACTAGTTCTAGTGTGAATTACCAAGGCTCGGGTATAGGAATCCATGTGATTGATTAGATTCTAAGGATGGTTAAGTACCCTTTAATTGGTGATTGGTAAGATCCTGCACTCACCAACCCAAGTCCTTGAGATAACAAAAAGCATTAATGGGTCATTCAATTACTTCAATCACACTACTTCATGGGTCATGTAAGTATCAAAAAATAGTTCCATGTTCACATAACTTGATATATAAATTGGTGTGGATATTCCACTCGATTAGTTCATCACAACATATCTTACAATATTCTACAATCCCATATTATGTAGTATTTTACTTCAGATTTCATATTTAATATTACTATATTAGCACACAAAATACTTGAATAAATGAAATTGAAATGAAAGAAGTTAAGAAAATCACACACCATCCACACAATAAACACAAGATGTACCCTAGGAAACCCAATACGAGAAAATCCCATATGTAAGGTGAGGCATATGCCTTGATCTTTTATTCTCAATTATGAAATGAAAATACAAAGAAACCACACTCACTATGGAGTTTCCATGGAAATTGTGGCCTATACAACTATACAACTACTATAGGATCTTCTACTTCCTTTGTTATGCTTCAATATCCCACTCTTAATTCTCTACTCTACTATGGAACAATACTCATTACAATAAGAATGGAGCCCCTTCCTTTCCTACTAGCCCAATACTTAACATGGCCTAATGGTTGTCTAGGGTTAATGTTAGGGTTTTTACATGCCTCAACTCTCGATTAGGGTTAGGTTTTTCAATCCTCTAGAATATTCTTGAAATTCCACACATGACTAGCTCCACATGTGTGAGTAATGTAACTTGGTGTGGCATACAATCAATATATCATGTTGGTAAAAAATATAGGTCAATTTGTGGGAGGCATAACTTTTACATACAAACTCCGATGGAGGTGATCTTCATGCCATTGGAAATTTCTATTTGTATAGAACAATGTCAAGAGGCTATAAAAATTGGCCATTTAAGGCCTCAAACAAGCTCTAGAATTTTCCAAATCATAAATCACCAAAGAAGGAATTGCCCCTAAAATTCACCCTACAAACCAATAGTTCCCGTTTTTCCAACCAGAAACTACCAACTGACGGGTGTAAAAAATGGCATCTTTTTTGCACCTCCCCATACTCTTTTTTATCACCTTTTTCCCAATTTCACACCTTTCCATCACTTACCCTGTTCACCAGCATGCATTTTTGGACCAAGGTATAACTATGTCATTTCAATGATCATTCTTACATATTTAGGAAACAATCTACTTATTTTTCATGCTAACTGATGAAATGTAAAGAGAACACTTTACACAAGAATACAGGTACTATGGAGGCGTTGGGATAAGTTGTTGCAATAGCACCCGTGCACATGCTACAATACTTTGTGTTGCTACAACACCTCTTGTGTGCATGCTGCAAGACCTCTTGTGTGTGTGCTGCAACACCCTTTGTGTTGTTGAAACACCTCTTATGTGTGTGTTGCAACACCCTTTGTGTTGTTGCAACACCTAACTATGTTGTTGCAACACCTCTTGCGCACATACTATAAAGCTTCATGTTGTTTCAACACCACTTGCGCACATGCTATAAAGCTTCATGTTGCTACAACGCATCCTATGTTGATGCAACACCTCCTGCGTAAGTGTTGCAACACCTCTAGAATGCAGTGAAGGCACAACCATGTTGCAATAGTTGGATAGCTCAAAAGCGGTCAAACTTCATGAGAACAAATGTATCGAGTGAGTAAGG
This sequence comes from Picea engelmannii, assembly GCA_009831015.1. Taxonomy (NCBI): domain Eukaryota; kingdom Viridiplantae; phylum Streptophyta; class Pinopsida; order Pinales; family Pinaceae; genus Picea; species Picea engelmannii. Next base: position 30,528 of record ML843050.1, read on the forward strand.
ATAGGGATGGACAAATAGTTAACATACCTGAAAATAACAGTAAAGGGATCAGACCATTGATGAACAGAGAAGGAAAAAGAAAAATAACAACCAAAAATCAGTTTCATGTTTATTCGGTTGAATCAGTCGTAGATATTTTAGATTTTCTATTATAACCAATCGAGGAACAACCGAGATTTTCAAGGTTTTTCCTTGATCTCATGAGAAAAATAAGGAATGTAATATATGTATAAATCATACTCCATTTGAGCATGAAAGGGAGGAGGGATATAGCCATACAAATGGATAATAGAGAACATAAGTCATGTACTTTCTTTCTATAGACTAACATAAAATTCTTGTTCCCATTTGAAGTGTGGAATGCGTTGATTTGAGTGTTTAAGCATCCTAATGCACTCTTAGACCAATACCCCGTCTAAGGAGGCATGGAACCCTCCTTAGCTCAACATTGGTTGTATCTTTTATGCTTTGTATAAGTAGTTGTAGCATCAATTATATATTTTCATTTATTTCTAGAAATTCCTATTTAACATCTTGTTGTAACTCAATAATAACATTGCAAGGTGTTGTATTTTGGTTTGTGAGTGAACAATTGTAGCACATTTTCCCTATTTACATTTATTTCTAACAATTCCTCTATTAAAATTTTGTTGATTGTTGTAGCAGGGTATTGTTTTCTAATTGAATGAGTGAATATTTGTATCATCTTTTCCATATTTTCATTTATTTCCATCAAATTCTCTATTTATCTTTGTTGTAATTCTAATATTTCCCTTGCTAAGATTCAGGTTGTTGCAACTCTGGATGTTGCAACTCTGGTTGTTGCAACTCTAATATTTAACAATTGTTTGGTTTATAGATTGAGATGGTGTATTCCCTTTGTTTGCAAGCACATTGTGATTTGATTATTATAGCTTGAGGTTTTTTTCATCTCGGTACACAAAAATGCAATACACTGGCCACATTAATCAATATCACCTTAATACTTGAACAAGACACCTTTTCTTTCCTTGCAAGAGTGATTTAGTTTTCCACAAGTGTGATTTACTTTTCTGCAAGTGTGATTTACTTTCTTGCAAGTGTGATTTAATTTCCCCGCAAGTGTGATTTACCTTCCTAAAAAGTGTGGTTTACCTTCCCGCAAAGTTTGATTTACCTTCCTACAAGTGTGTCATTTAATTTATTGCAGCTCTGTGTTTTCATTCCTTCAATTGTGGATTTGATGTAGTTTAATTCAGTGACTTGCTAAATCATCTTGATATCTTTCCTTGTGACATTCATTTTTAAAGTACTACAACTCATCGAAAATTACAACATCATACTTGCATATATGGTGCACGACAGTTTGTAAGTTTAGTATGACCTCAGATTGATAATTAAATGCACAACTCTTCAGTTTCTTACTAAATTAATTAGGAAGTAATTAAAAATTCCATGATTTTTGGTGTCATTGTCGGGGAACTGTCAAAAGTATAGCTATTGTTTTGTTATTGTTTGGATTTCCATTATAGTAGGTTGAGTGATATGATTTCCTTTGAGCAATTTGTAGGATGTTTTTCCAGTCTTTTATATGCATAGAGTTAGACATCAAAAACATAGATTCATTAGTTCATTCAAAAATCCCCATAAAGATAATAGTGAAAGTCACACTCAAGAGGGAACGAAGTTCAGTCAGTCAAAATATCTGTCAACTGTAGCAAGTTTCCTTTCCAAAAAGAGACCCGAGACCTCCACTCAAGATCTAAGACTATACATGGTTCCATGCACACAGAGGCTCCACTTCCATAGGATCCGATCAATGAGAAAAACCACTCCAGGGAGTTCATTTTTCCTAAAGACAAAGAAGAAAACCCTCAGAGGGAAAAGACACATGAAACTATCAAACAACATACCCATGGCTTCAGATTCAACTATAATTTACAAATGGAAAGGAAAGGATATTTGGCTCTCGAGACACGATGTGTCTTATTCTTGAAAGGAGTCCAAGATGATTGCATTGAACTTCTCAACTTTATGGGCAAAGGATATGTCTCTCAACTAGATTATGATGTCATATTGGAACTTTGTCACAAATACTCTAGAGGTACTTAAAAAATACACAAAGGGCCAAGAGACATATTAACAAGGAATGTCAAGACTGTTGGAGGTGGAGTCACAACAACAGAGATCAGGAACATGTTAGAGGAATTCAAGATTGATATACTTAGTTCTTTGAGCTCCCAATTGGATACACTGCAAATGAATAATAAAAAGGAAGAAGTAGAATGATCTTTGGATATGTTTTTCCCAAAATGAAGAACAAAAAACCCATGGAAGGAATTTCCATTGGACCAATTTGAGGTTTTTGGAATATGCAGTGAAGATCATGCCATTTGCAACTATCCATCCCTACCAGGATTAAAGGTTATTTATCAGAAAGTTGAGGAATCCGAGTAGCTATGCTTTGTCTCTTAAAATTGACCATGGCACCCCATACCTCAAGGTATGGTTCAAGACCAATATCAATATTTTAATTCATATTGGAATAACCCTTCCATGTAGTATGATTCTTAACCATGGTGCATTCCAACATAACAATGGGTGGCTCCTCCTCTGTAACACCCAGTTCCACTGATCACATTTATACTAACTTATTCTTTGAGGACACTTGCGAGAAAGTGATCCGGTTATGACACATTATGATGGTGCTTTGATTATGAGTTATATTGTGATGTCATTATGATTTGTATTTTAAATTATAGATGTATATATTAACATGTATTATTGATGATTTCTCCTGAGTGTGTAAGATACATGACAGGTTGAGGATGTCGATGACATCAACAGACTTCCTTGTACTCTGGATTGAGTTAGGGAGTGGACTTGTATTTGGTTTGAGTTTTGATTATTGATTTACATGCATGTGTTATATGATGATTCAGTATGGATATTACGTATATGGATTATTAACACTTTTCTTGTCAGTGGATGCAGGAATGGTGACACTTACTAATCCGACTCACATATGGAGTAAAGGGGTCATACGCAGAAACTAGATAGATGAGGGAGAGGTGCGACAACGTCCCTATCACAACCTACTAGCACTTCCTCCGTGACATGAACACATGATTAACGATTACCTCGTTCCGAGAGGTCCACGATGCCATGAGGGAAGAATGAGACAGTCGCTCACGAAGAATTCTAAGGGGCATGCAACAAGGCAAAATCTTTATTCCTTAGATAGCCCTTAGTCTCTCACAAGGTTGACCAAGTGGAGTGTTGACTCCAAGGTATGAAAAACTTCCAAACTAGTCAAAGGTGAGTGGAACCCTTAGAGCATAGAGGTGTGTCCTGAAGGGCATGTCACGTAAAAAAAAATTGGAGTCAACAAAAATCTAGAAGGTCTAGAAAATAAAATAAAATACTTAGACTTTGTTAGAAAAGAGCATGCAAATGATTTTTAAATTATAAACCAGGAAACTAACAAAGAGTTTAAGTCTAAGAGGTTTGACTAAATAAAATATTAGATAAGTTTAGGGAATTGAGACTCAAATAAATTCTAGTAAAGGGGGAATAAGAATCAAAAGTTGGGCAGATGAACATCTGTGCATGGAAATAATAAAAAATGATTTTTAAATAAAAATAAAATAAAAACATGAGAGAATAGGTGGTTAACTTAGAATTGGTATCTTGAGTCAATCAACCACTAATCCTAACTAAAAGAAGACTCCTAATCAAACTCAAACTAAAATTTAGTTAGGTGACACAAAATAAATGAGGGATTGGGGAACTAAGGGACAACTAAGAGCAAAAATAGGAACGATTTGGGGAATGTGAGGGAAAATGTCTAAATAAATAAAATAAAAAGGGAATTAGCATATGCAACTTGGGGAGAGTGTGACAAGTGATGTGGGTGAATAATCCTTGATTAAATTATTAAAAATTATTTATTTGTGATTGAGAGGACAAGTGTCATGGCTAATTTTCCTATAAATGAAATGGAGAGGAAGAGAGGGGGACCTCATTTTTGAAGCAGGCATGATTTTAAGGATGGAATTTTTTTTAAAACTGTAGAAACTTGGGCGAATTATACTATCCTTCATATGCCAACTGTGAAATGTTTAGCGATATTTTTGTAAAAATATTCAAATTTATATTGATTTTATATAGTTCGTATCAAATGTTGGTGATTTTTAAGGTAAAATTATTTTATCCTATAGAATTTGGGCAAATCATTTTTAGAATAGCGAATATTTTTTTGGGAAAAACCATGGAAAATTAGCCCATGAGAGAAATTTAGCCCCTAAAATCATCCATGTTTTGAAGTATTGTTATGTTAACAAATTGTTTTTGGACTAGTTTACTTGTGAAAAGTTGGGTTACAAACTGTCCAAGAGGTGGAAGCCTCTCCTTGCGAGGGAAAGTTTGTGCTATTGAGTTTCTAGTTTTTGTGTGTGGCCCCTTTGCATCTCGGGGGGCTAAGGAGGAAGAAGAGTACCCATAGAATTGGTTGGGAGGTATCGATGAAGTCTTGTGGATTAGGAGGCGAAGAAGGAGGGATTTTCACAAGGTTCGAATTGAAGATCATCAATTACAACTTCTGTTGGTTACGGTATTTATCATATTTGTTATATATATATATATATAATTTGTGAAAAAAATTTGGTTCAAATAATGAATGTGTCTGATTTGCTAGAATAATGTGTGTGGAAATTTAAGTATGGGATACTACTTATGATGGTGAATATCATTTGAACGCTTGCAAATTCAAAGAGAACATGCGTTTATTTTCTGGAGCTGTCACTATTTCTTTCACTGAAATCGATGGGTTCACACTTCCTTAAGTTTGAATTGAACAAAATACTGTATTTGTTTAATTAATAATTAAGGATGGACTGACATGGGTGATGTATCAATTTATAATTAATTATGAATTTTTGCAACGAGGATGGGGTCGCATAAATAATCTTGCAAATTATGTTATGTAGATCCGTTTCCATATTTAATATGGAGATTAAATAAATTCGTAAGTCTGATCAGGTAGTGTTTGTTATTGCATTGTAAAGATATTGCCAACAATCCATTTACTATTCTGGCAATGTAAAATTTGACAATTCACACCTAATCTTAATCCCTTCTACTCGAATAAGGATTACGACAGGAGTAGTGAGGATTCTCCATAATTTAACACTAGTTGCTCTTCCTTTCATAGATTTTAGCAGTGAGAACTTTTTCTTAATACGTGGTGTGTTAAGGCATTGTTACTACTTTTTATAAATTACTTTATTAAGTAAATTGTAGATAATTTTACTGAATAAGTAACGTAAGTTACTTCCAACTATTTACAACCCATATATATATAATCTAAAAAATGAAGCATAAATGTTGGTAGGCGTCAAGAATTAACGTTCCAATATTATAGATAAATATTATATATTTTTAAATTTAAAAACCTAAATTAAGGTATTGGAATGGTTAATTGGATGCAATTTTTCATTAATGATCATTTTATTGTTAAATGTGGTAAATCAATTATACGACTTATACCATTTATGGATGGTCTTACTGGAATGTCAGTAATTAGATTAAGTATGTAATTTTTAAGACAAAATGTATCTAGGAATGAGTTGTTCTATTTTTACCTAAGATTTAGTCACCTTGAAATGAAAATTTTATATAACTATAATAATACTACTTGGTCAAATGATCTTAAATAATGTAGTTGTTATTGCTAGCACTAGAAGTTGTTCCTAGACTACGTTAAAAACACGCCTAGCACATCTTATTTCAAAGGTTAAAAGAAAATAATTTTAAAGAGGTCGGAAGATCACACTCTTGATCTTAAAAAGGAATTAATGGATAAACTGTCAAGATCTCTTCTCTATGTGCAACAGACCAGGTAAACAAAACCTTAGTTGAGTCGAGTGAGAATGGGGTATATGTTGAAGAAGAATAAATGAAACAAAATTGATAACCATAAAAGAGCAATATGTTCTTTGATATAATTAACCAATAGAAGAATAAATCTTAAACCCATAGGTCCTTCCTGAACTAGATTTAAAGGATCTTAAACACACATGTGGTGAAGATTGCACTATAAAAATAGGTAAATCCAAATCCTCTCAGCACATACATACAACCATATAATCATATAATATTAATAGTGTGTTCAATATGAGAAATTATAAATGAGAAACAAAAGAGAATGATACACACCAACTAATGACTTCATTAACCACTAAAATCTTTACACATATAAGGTCGATCCAAACAATTGTATAAGATAAAGTCTTTTAGGAAAACAAGGATCCAACCCTTTCTTCTTCTACATCATTCAATATATAATGTTTCAAATAAGTTACATGTACTTAGGGTCAATTATGAGAATCATGGACACTCAAAACAAATTTCTACAAAAACACAGGACGAATTTCAGTTTCTAACTGATGATAAACCAAATCATAAAAATTTACAAAAAAGCTCCTAAAATCAAGGCAACAAACTTGCATAACATCTCTTTGATTTGACTTGTTTTACATTCGAATGCTAACATTGTTTATTTATCAATATATTTCCTAGATATATCCAATCTTCAATGCTCCACTTGAAACCAGCCTATGACAACTCAGCATAGGTGGTTGATCTGGATCAATCTTCATATCCCAATATAGGTTTTAGCTCCACAAAACATCGTATAACATCATAAAATGATCCATTCCATGCTTACATAATTTATAGCCTTCCCCTGTTACAAAATATGAAACTAGGTGTGAACAACAAAACAATCGGTTGTTACAGGTGTTACGGTACCGCCTTTATTTCCTTGTGTATATAATTGCAAGAACTTCCTGTAGCGAACTTCCAAAAACTAGTCCCACTTGTTTTAAAATATTTTATTTTCCTGGGTTATAGCTGGACATAGCCAAAAAGGAGCATGATACCTTAGAAACATGGAACACAAAATATTTTTCCATCCTCCATTACTTTTAATTTCAAAAACTGGATTTATCTTGGAAGTGATATTTTTAAATTGATAGCTTTCTATGCAGGATTGAGGAAGTTGTTTCTGCCAACAATTCTAATATATTCTTTCTGGTCTGCTTAGATTGAGATCAGGTTTGCAAACGTTTAGTCTCATTCCATTCAAATCCAATCTTAGGGTTTGGGATTTTCATATCCTATTTACCCTGTTTCCTGGTAAGAAATTTATTTTTCCCAATGATTGTCTTTTTTTTATGATCAAACCACCCTTCTTGGATTTATCCTTCTCAGTATTAGTGACAAGAGTTTTATTTCTTATAGATGTCTTTCCAATAGGTTTGGCAGGCTCTTCATAAACAATGATAACCTTCTCTGTGATGACATGTTTATTCACTACCTTAGAATTCAACCTGAACTTATTTTGAGGCCTTGTACTTCGTTTCCTTACTACAATTATATACCTAGAGGTATCGTCTTCATAAGAAATTGAGTCATGAGGATTGACTTCTAGGATAGGATCTTCAAGGTGTATAAGATCTTCAAACTCTATTGTTGTTTTTACAGGTTGTTGGTCCTCCACTGAAACCCTAGGTTTTGCTAACCTCTTAGCCCTTTTTGAGTAATTTTTCTGTGAAAAAGGGGAAGGGTGATTACCTCCACCTACTATGTGAGAAGACCCCGCATATGTTTGTTGACTAGATGATGTAGCTTTTATAGGTTCGTCTGGAGTCTTGAAGCATGTTGCTCGTTTACCCTTCTTTGTAGTGGTGGACCGACCGACACTAGATGGAGTTTCTTGATCAAGCTTAACAAGATTTCCATGTGATTGAGAAGTAGGAGAATTAATTTCCTTCTCAAACCCCGATTGGATCAAGAAATAATCCCAAGTCTTCTGCACCTTCCCTAGTTTGGCCTTAACAAGAACTTTAATAAACCCCTAATGAAAAATTCTATGAGGAGGGGTCTTGGGTTTTTCTTGAACCCTCATAGCCATCTTGTTGATATCCTGTAAGAAATAATAAGGTAAATCCATCATCTTAATCACTACTATATAAAGTATAAATCGAAGGTGGAATAGGAATACAATAGAATAACACCCCTCACATGTGATTAATATCTTAAGCATGAGAAAGCCTTCCATCCACTCATCAGCAATCCAATCCTTGGGGATGCCCTTGGCCCAATTAGGGTCTTTGTGTTCATGCTTTAAAAACTGATTGGCGTCTCCTCCTATAATCAATTTATTTTTAAACCACCTTTCGCCATCAGTGGGGAGGTTGCAAGAAACAGTTGTAGATTCTTCAATAACCTGCATAACGAAATTTTCGATTCGAGCCCACTTTCCATTGAAACTCTCAACAAATTCCTTGGTTGTAGCGTAATGGTGACCATCCAACTTGGTACCGAAAAGGTACCGCCCTGCCCGATCGAAAATAATTTGAGTATCTTCATATGCCTCCATGAATTCAGGCCCTTTAGGATCTTTCCCATTCACATGGCCACCTTTACCCATCTACACAGTCATGACTCGAAGGCTAGATTCTTGGCTACAGAGAAGAGATTTGTCTGTTGTGTAACGAGAATAAAGGAGATTTCATAGCTCTAGAGGAGCCAATTCAAATAAATTCGTTGTTGTAGTTAACAAACAAGGCGCCCGTTTTGAAAACACATTTAATAAGACAATTGATCTGTGTAACCTTCTGGACAATTGACATGTATAAATGATGATACACCCCATTTCACATGCCATGGCTGACGACAAGTACTTTTCTAACTGATTTTTCATACTCATGAGCTTGTAGTATGATCCACATCTTCCATGACTCACCAAAGTACTTAAAATGATCATGACTAGGGACATGTGGAAGTTCCTGTAGTGCCCAACCAACTTTGTGTTTTTCTCTCTCGAGTGGATTAGACTTTGAATCTACAACTCATGAAGTTAAATAATAATGATGCATAAGTCTTGACATGACTAATGGCTCAAATGAAAAGATTTGAAACCATTTGATGTCATCAAGTAATCATTTAAACATGTTTCTAATTCCCTATGTCCCCTTCTCACAACATTAAGTCCATCTCATTCATTCACTCTATCATTATTTTAAAACCCCTTAAGGTGAGCTATTAAACCTTTAACAAAATGAGAAAGATTTTATAACTCATACAAAATTTTAAATACCAAGTAGGAATGAATGAGGAATAAAAAAAGGTAGAACATAGTAGGTGTTAATAGTTACAATTCTATTACTGGCGGAGTGTTACAAGTTTTTCATGCTTGAATTGTGACACAAAATCGTAACTTATGGACTCAATAATGTATTTAAGTAGTTTTAAAAATGATTTGATCATCCCTTGGTACTGACTGATTTTCTTTAAATTGTTTAATGGTGAGTTTAGTTGAAATTTGACTAGATTGAATCAGGATGTAGATACCTTCATGGGTCATTCTTAAATTAATAGGTTATTGTATCAATGTTGCTTCTTGATAATTACCCTGTTGGTATTGTGGATCGTTGAATAATTATAACTATGTTGAGAAAGAACAAATATAATACCTATAGTTGTCTTTGTACTTATTTATTTTACTATGCAGTTGGCGTAATAATCTTTTCTTAACTTGTTCAAAAAAAAATGTTATCTCGTTGTATTATGTTACTACTGTGTTGTCTAAGGATCTAAATAAAAGAGTTCATCATATCCTCCTCCAAACTAGTTATGGAAATAGGGGTGGATAAATCCCACTTTAGGAGGCCCTCAACATGCTATGACACAACCACCCATGCAACTTCTTCCCCATCCATATATGCATGCATCCACATCATCCCCTCTCTGACCACAATTACCTACACAACCCATCCCTAACCCCAATAATGGGAGGCCAACCCAACCAACACAAGATACCAAACTTGCCACCTACCCTACATATTCCATCTCTTCATTGCACTGTCATGATATCCATCTTCGATCTGGGAAGAAACTAACCAAGGACCAACCTCCTGTTCACATTGAATATTTAAATGAGGATGTCCAAAATAAATAAAAAGAACAAGAACAATCTCATGAACCTTTGAAATATGATCATGCCCACCCTGAACTTCAAAACCCACCCTATCTAGAAAGATTAAACCTATAGAAACCTCTTACTCACCCTAATTTAGACTTCTTAGGGGAACTCAAGAATGTGTGTGTTAAAATATCATTGTTCCAAGCCATCAAATATGTTCCTATCGACTCGAAAGTGATACGATAACTTTGCTTAAGAAAATCCGATAGAAAAATAAAGGATCCCCAAATTGTCCATGTTATGGGTAAACTGTTAGAATTAATGATGGGGGTAGTTTTCATAGCCAAACACTTTGATCCTGGGCCTGATAGTTAATGCATCGATTAATAATCCACTCATTAGCACATAATAATCGAACTTGGTGCTACCATTAATGTTATGACACATGAGACCATGGAAGCCTTAGGACTCATGGGCCTTAGGGAAACCCAAACCATACTCGAACTTGTTGATAGATCAACTACTAAACTAGAGGTAATCTTATAATACATAGTGATGTCCATAGATTCATGAGAATATCCCACCGACTTTATGATCCTACAACCCAAAACCTCTATGGGGGGGTATCTTGTTATCCCAGGAAGGCTCTGGCTATCCACTACTAATGCTTACATCAGTTGTAGGTCAAGAAACATGAACATTTCCCATGGGACCTGTACAAAACAATCAACCCTTTATCCTCCCACCAAACCCAACATAGATTTTGAAACACCACTCTTGGTCGACGAAGAAGATAGTGATGAGGAAGGAGAAGTTCATCAAATCCTCTCTATATATCAACACTTATCTATGAAAGAGAAAACAAAGGATGACGAAATCAACTATTCCATAACCTCTTCTTCTTCCTCAACCAACTAACATGTTCTTGAACAACTTCAACACCCATAAACATAGGTTTATCTTGCCTCAAAAATCATCTCACTTGTAGAAAACAAGTCCCCACCTAAAAAATATCAAGGGTCCACCAAATAAACTATAGAAATCATCCATGGAAAAACATTGAACATCAATCAAGGATTGACCGAACAACAAAAATAGTGATTGGTTATAGTACTACAAAAACACAGTGATGCCTTCGTCTGAGATTACTCTGACATGAAGGAAATCCATCTTGACTTATGCACACACCATATATACATTAAATAAGGATCTAGACACATCCACTAGTCCTAGCTCTAGATGAACCCAACATTAAAGGACATAGTTAAGGAAGAGATACATAAATTGCTCGCAACAAACTTTATCTATCCAATCTCTAACAACCAATGGGTCTCCTCTCTAGTCATGGTACCAAAGAAGAATGGTAAATGGAGGATTTGTGTGGACTATTGAGAAATCGACAAAGCAACACATAAAGACCATTTCCCACTCCCATTCATTGAGCAGGTCCTGGATACATTAGCAAGGAAGAAATAATTTTGTTTTCTCAATAGATTCGACGGGTATAACCAGATCCAGATCATGCTTGAAGATCAATATAAAACAATGTTTACATGTCAAGGGGGACATTTTCCTATTGTGTTCTACCATTCGAGTTATGTAACGTTCTTGTCAACTTTCAAAGAGTTGTAATTGGTATATTCTCTTATCTAATTCATGATTGTGTGGAATTATGTATGGATGACTTCACAACATATGGTGATGAATTTGATGAGGCATTGGAAAATTTAGAGAAAACATTGATAAGGTGTAAAGAATCAAACGTTGCCATCAACAATGAGAAATTTGAAATGGTGTTAATTGATGGCATCGTATTAGGGAACCACATATAAACTAAAGGCACCCATGTGGATCTAACTAAAATCAAGGTAATATTAAACTTTCGGACTCCGCATTCACAAAAAGAGGTACATAGTTTCTTAGGATATGCTAGTTATAATCGTCGCTTTATTGAAAATTTCCCAAGAATTTCTCGTCCATTTTTTTCTTTTCTTAACAAATATTCTAAGTTTTGGTGGAAAAAAATTGTCAGCATGCACTCGAAGAACTTAAAACTAAGGTGATCGAGGCTCCTATTTTAAGAGGGCCCGACAGGTCCCTCCAATTTCATATTTGTACAGATGCATTAAACACCTCCATTGGAGTTGTTCTAGTACAACTAGAAGGAAATGATCCATGCATGATATACTACATGGGTGACTTTGTGTTGAGAGTTGCAACAAAAAGTCTATGGTTGGGTGGAACATTCGTCCCAATGAGTTGTTTCACAACTAAATTTAAAATATATGTGTATTATAATGTTGCTATGCTATTTTATGAGTTAAATTGTTTTGCATGAACTCTGTGTATGAGACTGATTTAAATGTTGTTGTAATTTAGTTTATTAGTTGCATTTCATGTTTATTTTAGAATGTTGTATATGCGTGTAAAGAATGGTAACAATTAACAGTTAAATTTGGTTGTAATTCATGGCTAGAAGCTATAGGAATTCAATTTAGTTGGCTGTAAATTTTTAGTTTTTATGAGTATTATGCACCGTAATGTTCCTCGACTGGGTTGTGGGACGCTACAATGATTTCCTCTCAAGTAGTTGAACTTGGATAACTGTCCCACTGGACCTTTACCTAGTCAACCAAATGATTTCGAAGATGTCGATTTCGTTGGTCCAATATGCATATTGTTTCATCTTTCAAGGTCCCCTAATCCAACATCTGCAAATGACTCAAGTCAATAACATGAGAAAGATTTGAAATATAATGGTACAAAGTAGACACATGAAATACATTATGTATACGATTTAAATATGATGGTAATGAAAAATGATAAGAAACCAATACCAACCATTTGGTAATCACAAATGGCCATGTTATCACATGGTTTGTAGTTTGGGAAAATCCCAACCCAAGCAACAAATGTGTGACAAAAATAGGGACACCTATCACTTTCACCTCAATAGATACCCCCCTTGTTTTAGTGAAGGACAAAACCAACACAAGGGAGGCTTTCCGGATGACCTTAGGGGGATTACAAGGGGAAAATCAAGGAGCTAGATGAACACCCCTATGGATCAATGTCTAATATGGAATCGAGGCTTGAGGAGAGAGTATTTGGAGTTGGTAATACCAAATATGATTATATAAGCCTCAAGACAAGTGGGGAATCAACAAGAAACTTTTCGTCCCAAAATTGTAACAGTAAGGAAATATACATCAACAATGAAGAAGTAATGATAGCTTCAAATTAAACCATCAAAATCAAGTGTATGATATTGGAAAATAAATCTTGCAACTAGTACACAATGTTCCAATGTTTAGACCAAGACATTGATGACAAATGAGGGTTACTAATGAGTATTATTAACAAGTATTTATGATATCCCAATGGTTGTAGAAAACATTGCTACAACAGTAACTTCTAGCCACTAAAATCAGCAAGTAAGCCACGCAAACAATAACTCTTAAACAATAGATCAATTATCACATCTTGTAAGTGAATGCCAATGGTAAAAAACTGAATAAAGAGTAAGAGAAAATGAGTTTGTTGCAGCCCTATTGGTTGTAGCTTAATGTTTATTACAACATCTCAATCATTATCTAATCAAGACTCCCTTGAATTAAAAGAGATCCAATAACATATAGAATTCATATCCAACCTTAAACAATTCAATCTCTTAGAATTCACATTTACCAATGCAATAATATTCAATATCCAATGCAATTAGTGCCTTATCTATTGGGTTATGGATTCTCTTGTTTTAAATAGGGTTTAACAATATTCTAGGGGTGTAAACCCTCTTACTCCCTAGAGAAGATAATACTTATAAAGGTCTTAGTACAAGGGTGTAAACCCTCTTACTCCTTGTAGAAAATCCTTAATCCTTTTCAATAGAAATAGAAGAATTCCTTGATGGAGGGTGTATGCCCTTATAATCCTCCTAGAGTTTGATGAATAACCTTGAAATTAAGAAGAAAAACAAAAGATTCAATAAATTCCTTACCTATTCCAACAGATAACATCAAAACCCTTACTTTATCAAATAAATTCAATAAAATTTCCAAGGACAAGCATCCAAGAGAAGTCACTAGCCTTTATTCCACCAATAGACAAGTGTAGCATCCATTTTGCACAAGAGATAAGAGATAGAGAATTGACCAAGGAGGCTGAAATTTTAGTCCAAGAGTAAGTAATTATCAAGTGATGAGTTCTGAAATGAAAAGAGATGGTCCTTTATTTATATGAGGCCATCTAAACCAATTTTTCCACATAAAATTGTCAACAACAAATTAAAAGAGGGACGACCCCCTTTATTTTCTCTTACAACTTGAAAATATAAAAATTACATAAATTAAAACCATAAAAAGGGTGACATCATGCCCTAGAAGGGTGACATGATACCTAAAAGTGAGATGTTGAGACTCAAAATATAGATCGTTGGGCATCCAAAGGCCATATGTCAAGCTCTCATGTGCTAGAGTGTCATGTCGTGCATCTTTTTCCTTGAAACCATATCACATCACCTTTGGAACCATCAAGCCCACCAAACCATAGCCACCAAATGACATCAAGGGCTTAGAAAGTGATGTCCTAGGCATCCAAAGGCCAACATCTAGGTGTAAAGGGACATGATTTCATCCTTGAATGTTGTCAAAGTGCCTCCAAAGGAAATGTCCTCAATCCTTTACACACAAAGGCTCTGGGGTGCTTTTCCTAGCTTGTAGAGTAAAACTTCCATCCTAGGGGTTTTCAACCCCCCATGAAGGTCAAAATGGTATAATTTCTCCGTGTATAGCTTTCACCGATCAAGGTCCTTCAAAGAAAAACAAGTACACTCTCCAAGGGTCCACAAGTCACATGTATCATGCCAAGTAAGACACATTTAATAAATGAACCACCCAAACATGTGCATTAAATCACCCCTTTTAAAACTAAACAAATGATCAAATACCTTATAAAAGTTTCCAAATTTAAGTATGAGAGTGCGGTCATGGTGCCCTATTGTGTAGACTTATTATCGCACAAACTGTAGGTTGGGAAAAGCCTAACCCAATACATGATATGGCGATAATTGTAAGAGAGTCTACCCACTGTCAGCTTAGATAAACCCTACCCTCACTTTAGATATGATGTAATCACCTCAAGGGGAGAATCCCTATGAACCTAGGGGGATTGAGATGGAGGATGGAGAGATGATAAGAGAAACCCCTATAGGTCAATGATGGATATGATGGAAGGCTTGAAAATGAGTCTTGTAGAAGGATACACAGTTTCCAAGTGATAGACACCTGTAAAACAATGTTATCCCTACCCGGAACAAGACAATAATGGATATATAAGCCTTTAAATCAAGGGGGAAAAGTAAGAAACCTTGTTGTCCCAATTTTTCATAATTTATAGAAATATATTTCAGCAGCACAAGATGACAATGGCTGTAAATTTAACCATCCAAAATCTAGTACAACATATAAAAAATAAAGCTAGTAAAGTCCAGTCTAAATTCCAATGATTAAAGTGATATTTTGGTGGTTATTAGGGATGTTTATTAGATGTTATAACAAATTTATTATAGAATCCAAGTGGCTATAGAATTTTTTTTATAAAACAACAAAACCCAACCACAAAAATAAACAAGTAATCTGTCAAAAAGATAGATAATGAGCAGTAGAACAATAATAGATGTTTACAAGTAAATTTCAGCAGTTGGTAAGTGTGCAACAAGTAAAAGAGAAAGTTTTATGCAGCCCTAATGGTTGTGTCTTAAAATTTATAACATAAGAAAATTTCTTGGCCTAAATAGGACTCCCTTAGGGCATAAGCAAGCTTATAACACTAAGAAAAGATTCCAACTTGAACAAATTCAATATCTCAAAAAATCACGCATTCCAATGCAAGTATTTTATTTATCCAATGCAATAAATGATTAGTGCCTTACCAAATGGGTTATGGAGTCTTATTGTATTAGTTTATTCCTACTACTTCTCAAGGGTTGTAATCCCTTTTACTCCTCCTAGAAACCTTTGCAATAAATTTTTCAACAAACAACAATGATAAAACTTGGTGGAGGGTATATGCCCTTATATTCCTCCAAGGATATATCCAATAACAACCATGGAACAAGAAAGAAGAACTAACAATATGCAATTTTTCTTACCAATTCCAAGAGCATGCAAAGAAAAACCCTAGTTACCAAGCAACTTCATCACCAAAGTAAGAGAAAAAGTATTCAAGAGCCAGTGCACCACTTTACTCCACAAGGAAAGTGATAAACCATAGCATAAGAGAGAGAGAGAGAGAGAGAGAGAGAGAGAGAGAGAGAGAGAGAGAATAAATTTTCCCAAGTAGGGAACAAATTTAAACCATGTATCCTCTCCAAGATGGGAGAGTTATGATGAAAATGAAAAGGAAATGATCCTTATTGATACAAAAGTTCTAAAAAGTGTTTGTCCAATTAAAATTACGGTAAACCACAAAGCAAGGAGGTTGACATCCTTTACTTTTCCCCTTTACAACATAATTTTAAAATTGCACATAAGAAAAACTCTAAAATATGGCATCATCTCCGTAAGGAGTAATGTTTTGGCACTTTGGTCAAGTCGTTGGGGCTGAAGGAGATAGCACTAGGCCTACAAATTCCATGTGTACTCAAGCCAAAGGTTTCCTCCTCACTGCAAGGGATTTTCCCATCAAAAGGTGCCAAGTGTCCATCATCACCACCAAAACCCTAGACCTAGGGTGATGTAAATCCATCCATGTGACGTTTTAGCCTTCAAAGTAAAAATGTTGGCCTTGTAGGGGCTATGTGAGATCTTCCATGGTGTCTCTCAAGCCTCCAAAGGATTTCATCATCATTCAGTGTGTGAGCCATGGTATCCACCCAATGGGATTCATTCCCTAAGGAAGCCCAAGCTAGGCTTGTTCTTCCAAAACTATCCACCAAGCAAGGTCTTGCAAAGATAATGAATATGCCCTCCAAGGATATCAAGAAAATGTATCAAGATAAGTGAATAAAATTAATAAAAGAGTCACCTAAGTATGTGCATAAAGTTTTTTTTCATCAAATTAAACAAGTTCTCAAAGACCCTATGCAACTTTCCAAGTTTAGGTATGGGAGGGTTGACAAAGTGACGTATTGGATGAATCATTCCCTAAGTCAAGGAGTGTTTCCCAGGCGGAACCCCCTCTAAGTCATGTGGATAAAATGAAGTGGATGGGGGAAATACTTTTTGGCATGGGGTTCATGAAATACAAGGGATCGTAATATCTCATTTATGGGTGCCTTTGTAGACGGTGTGTTGCACCTTCATTTTCAATGAATCTTTTTTCCAAGCCCATTTAATGTCATTAATTAATTAAGGTCTATAACAATTGGGTACGCTCTATGGGGTAACATATATCTTGGGGGGAAGTACCACAATGTCAATTGAAGGGAGAGGTACACAAATTTCCATGCTGGTAAAGTATAGCTTGTAATGCACTTGTGTAGATCCCTCAACAAGTGGGGCATTTATATATATGTGTTTTCTTTTAAAAGTCTTTGAATTTTTTTAGGAGAAACATTTCATTGTTCTCAATACCTCTTTGGGAGAACATATGGAAGGTTATGATTTGTATTTTATATTTTTCCAGCTACATTCCCTCTGGGCCTTCAACCCCTTCTTCCCATGAAATGAGGGACAGTCCCTTCTTGGGTTAGTACACTCTAAAATACAAAAAGACAAGGAAGCGAGGGGATAAAGTGTGGAAAGCAGTAAGTATGATCAGGAATGGAACAATGACTTATCAAGGGGACCTCCTAGTAGAAAAATGATACCTAAGGGCTACCACTTACTAGGGCACAATGTCAACCACCAAGGTGAAATAGGGAAAAGAGCATAACTTCCAAGAAGACGTTACATAATCAAAAGTAGTTTTAAATGCAATACACTCAAATGCTTCAAATATTGAAATGAAACTCACCATAATACCTGTCTTGTACCTCATGGATAAATATCCAATGTCTTTCATAATGAAGATAATGTGGCAGATACCATCGTGATGAATCCTAGATCTGTGGTGGTGAGGTGGGACTTTGTCTGTGCAAGTGGACGATGTTAGCCATCTATCTCCCGGTACTCCATGTCTGCAACCTGAGGGCCTCAAGACATCATATACTTATTTATCCCTATGAAATGGGGATAAAAATACCAATCCTGAAGTCAAGGAGTGTTTCCCATATCAAGGGCTCATATTATCTCATTTATGGGTGCCTTTGTGGAGGGTGTGTTGCATCCTTCGTTTGTAATACAACATTTTTCCAATCCCCTTTATTTTCTGCTAATTTATTATGGTATGAACATTGAGTTCTATGTGTAATGAAAATTAAAGAGCACTGCAATGCCACTTGAAGTTAGGCACACATTGAGTTCCATATGCACTGGAAATTAAAATGCACTGCAAATTCATTTCCCCATCAAGTGACACATTTATTAATTATGTGCTTCCTTTTCTTAAAAGGTCCTTCATTTTTATGGAGAAGCTTTTCATTTCTCTGAGGACCTTAGGGAGATAATATAGAAGGATAATTGATGGATTTTAAATTTTTCCATTTACAAAACCTCTAGGCTTTTAGCCCCTTCTTCCCATGAAGTGAGGTATAATCGCTTCTTGGGGTCAATGATCCCCCCCCAAAAAAATATGAGGAAGCGGAGGGGAAGAAGCATGGAAAGTGGTAAGTATGAGTGGGAATTGTACGATGACCCTTCAATAAGACCCCACAGTAGAAACCCTTTCCCGGAGGGTGATCCACTTACTAGGAAAACACGTCAAACAACAAGGTGACATAAGGAAAAAAGTATAATTTCCAAGCAAACATTTTCATAATCAAGAAAGGACTCTTTGCAACATGCTCAAATGGATCAATGATTAAAATGTTCTTTGATATAATTAACCATAAAATATCAATATGTTCTTTGATATAATTAACCATAACCATAAAACATCAATATGTTCTTTGATATAATTAACCAGTAAAAGAATAAATCTTAAACCCATAAGTCCTTCTTGAACTAGATTTAAAGGATCTTAAACACACATGTGGTGAAGATTGCACTATAAAAATAGATAAATCCTCTCAGCACATACATACAACTATATAATCATATAATAGTAATAATGTGTTCAAGATGAGGAATTATAAATGAGAAACAAAAGAGAATGATACACACCAACTAATGACTTCATTAACCACTGAAATATTTACACAGATAAGGTCGATCTAAACAGTTTTAAACATAAAGTTTTTTAGGAAAACAGGGATCCAACCCTTTCTTCTTCTACATCATTCAATATATAATGTTTCAAATAGGTTACATGTACTTAGGGTCAATTATGAGAATCAGGGACACCTCAAAACAAATCTCTACAAAAACGAAGGACGAATTTCAGTTTCTAACTGATGATAAACCAAATCATAACAATTTACAAAAAAGCTCCTAAAATCAAGGCAACAACCTTTCATAACATCTCTTTATTTTGACTTGTTTTACATTCGAATGCTGACATTGTTTATTTATCAATATCTTTCCTAGATATATCCAATCTTCAATGCTCCACTTGAAACCAACCTTTGACAACTCAGCACAGGTGGTTGATCTGGATCAATCTTCATATCCCAATATAGCTTTTAGCTCCACAAAACATTGTATAACATCATAAAATGATCTATTACATGCTTACATAATTTATAGCCTTCCCTTGTTACAAAATATGAAACTGGGTGTGAACAACAAAACAATCGGTTGTTACAGGTGTTCTGGTACCGCCTTTATTTCCTTGTGTATATGATTGCAAGAACTTCCTGTAGCGACCTTCCAAAAACTAGTCTCGCGTGTTTTAAAATATTTTCTTTTCCTGGGTTATAGATGGACATAGCCAAGAAGAAGCATGATACCTTAGAAGCATGGAACACAAAATATTTTTCCATCCTCCATTACTTTTAATCTCAAAAACTGGATTTATCCTGGAAGTGATATTTTTAAATTGATAGCTTTCTATGCAGGATTGAGGAAGTTGCTTCTACCAACAATTCTAATATATTCTTTATGGTCTGCTTAGATTGAGATCAGGTTTTCATATGTTAGTCTCATTCCATTGAGATCCAATCTTAGGGTTTGGTATTTTCATATCCTTTTTACCCTGTTTCTTGGTAAGAAATTTATTTTTCCGAATGATTGTCTTTTTTTTTATGATCAAACCACCCTTCTTGGATTTATCCTTCTCAGTATTAGTGACAAGAGTTTTATTTCTTATAGATGTCTTTCCAATAGGTTTGACAGGATCTTCATAAATGATGATAACCTTCTCTATGATGACATGTTTATTCACTACCTTAGACTTCAACCTGAACTTATTTTGAGGCCTTGTACTTCATTTCCTTACTACAATTATATACCTAGAGGTATCGTCTTCATAGGAAATTGAGTCATTAGGATTGACCTCTACGATAGGATCTTCAAGATGTATAAGATATTCAAAATCTATAGTTGTTTTTACAGGTTGTTGGTCCTCCACTGAAGCCCTAGGTTCTGCTAACCTCTTAGCCCTTTTTGAGTAATTTTTCTGTGCAAAGGGGAAGGGTTCTTACCTCCACCTAATATGTGAGAAGACCCCGCATATGTTTGTTGACTGGATGATGTATCTTTATAGGTTCGTCTGGAGTCTTGAAGAATGTTGCTCGTTTACCCTTCTTTGTAGTGGTGGACCGACCGACACTAGATGGAGTTTCTTGATCAGGCTTAACAATATTTCCATGTGATTGAGAAGCAGGAGAATTAATTTCCTTCTCAAACCCCGACTGGATCAAGAAATAATCCCAAGTCTTCTGCAACTTCCCTAGTTTGGCCTTAACAAGAACTTTAATCAACCCCTGATGAAAAATTCTAGGAGGAGGGGTCTTGGGGTTTGCTTGAACCCTCATAGCCATCTTGTTGAGATCCTGTAAGAAATAATAAGGTAAATCCATCCTCTTAATCCCTTCTATATAAAGTATAAATTGAAGGTGGAATAGGAATACAATAGAATAACACCCCTCACATGTGATTAATATCTTAAGCATGAGAAAGGATTCCATCCACTCATCAACAATCTAATCCTCGGGGATGCCCTTGGCCCAATTAGGGTCTCTGTGTTCAGGATTTAAAAACTGATTGGCGTCTCCTCCTATAATCAATTTATTTTTAAACCACCTTTCGCCATCAATGGGGAGGTTGCAAGCAACAGTTGTAGATTCTTCAGTAACCTGCATAACCATATTTGTGATTCAAGCCCACTTTCCATTGAAACTCTCAGCAATTTCCTTGGTTGTAGCGTAATGGTGACCATCCAACTTGGTACAAAAAAGGTATCGCCCTTCCCGATCGAAAATAATTTGAGTATCTTCATAAGCCTCCATGAATTCAGGCCCTTAAGGATCTTTCCCATTCACATGTCTACCTTTACGCATCTACACAGTCATGACCCGAAGGCTAGATTCTTGGCTACAGAGAAGAGATTTTTCTGTTGTGTAACGAGAATAAAGGAGATTTCATAGCTTTGGAGGAGCCAATTCAAATAAATTTGTTGTTGTAGTTAACATACAAGGCACCAGTTTTGAAAACACATTTAATAAGACAATTGATCTGTGTAACCTTCTGGACAATTGACATGTATAAATGATGATACACCCCATTTCACATGCCATGGCTGACGACAAGTACTTTGCTAACTGATTTTTCATACTCATGATCTTGTAGTATGACCCACATCTTCCATGACTCACCAAAGTACTTAAAATGATAATGACTAGGGACATGTGGAAGTTCCTGTAGCGCCCAACCAACTTTGTGTTTTTCTCTCTTGAGTGGATTAGACTTTGAATCTACAACTCATGAAGTTAAATAATCATGATGCATAAGTGTTGACATGACTAATGGCTCAAATGAAAAGATTTGAAACCATTTGATGTCATCGAGTAATCATTTAAACATGTTTCTAATTCCCTATGTCCCCTTCTCACAAAATTAAGTCCATCTCATTCATTCACTCTATCATTATTTTAAAACCCCTTAAGGTGAGCTATTAAACCTTTAACAAAATGATAAAGATTTTATAACTTATACAAAATTTTAAATACCAAGTAGGAATGAATGAGGAATAAAAAAAGGTAGAACATAACAGGTGTTAACAGTTACAATTCTATTATTGGCGGAGTGTTACAATTTTTTCATGCTTGAATTGTGACACAAAATAATAACTTGTGGACTCAATAATGTATTTAAGTAGTTTTAAAAATGATTTGATCATCCCTTGGTACTGACTGATTTTCTTTAAATTGTTTAATGTTGAGTTTAGTTGAAATTTGACTAGATTGAATTAGGATGTAGATACCTTCATGGGTCATTCTTAAATTAATAGGTTATTCTATCAATGTTGCTTCTTGATAATTACCCCGTTGGTATTGTGGATTGTTGAAGAATTATAACTACGTTGAGAAAGAACAAACATAATACCTATAGTTGTATTTGTACTTATTTATTTTACTATGCAGTTGGCGTAATAATCTTTTCTTAACTTGTTCAATAAAAAAATGTTATCTCGTTGTATTATGTTACTACTGTGTTGTCTAAGGATCTAAATAAAAGGGTTCGTCGTATCCTCCTCCAAACTAGTTATGGAAATTGGGGTGGAGAAATCCCACTTTAGGAGGCCCTCAACATGCTATGACACAACCACCCATGCAACTTCTTCCCCATCCATATATGCATGCATCCACATCAGCCCCTCTCCTACCACAATTGCCTACACAACCCATCCCTAACCCCAATAATGGGAGGCCAACCCAACCAACACAAGATACCAAACTTGTCACCTACCCTACATATTCCATCTCTTCATTGGACTGTCATGATATCCATGTTCAATATGGGAAGAAACTAACCAAATACCAACCTCCTGTTCACATTGAATATTTAAATGAGGATGCCCAAAATAAATAGCAAGAACAAGAACAATCTCATGAACCTTTGAAATATGATCATGCCCACCCTGAACTTCAAAACCCACCCTATCTAGAATGATTAAACCTAGAGAAACCTCTTACTCACCCTAATTTATACTTCTCAGGGGAAATCAAGAATGTGTGTATTAAAATATCATTGTTCCAAGCCATCAAATATGTTCCTATCTACTCAAAAGTGATACGAGAACTTTTCTTAAGAAAATCCGATAGAAAAAGAAAAGATCCCCAAATTGTCCATGTTATGGGTAAACTGTTAGAATTAATGATGGGGGTAGTTTT
>ML843052.1:9933-39009 GCA_009831015.1 Picea engelmannii
GTGGCAATTCAAATCAGTTCTGGCACTCGTCAACCTTCTGCAATACAAATGCGCAGACGATTAGAATTTGTCAGGCCTTTGTTTCTTGACAATTCCTCATCTTTCATAACAATCGATGTTAAGAAAATGTTTCAATTTCACGAATTTTCCGAGCTCTGCTCGGCTCTGCAATTTTTGGGTTTTCGAAACTTTCATTTTCGGCACTTCGTGATTTCGGGACTTCGGGTTTCAGTCCACGAAGATCCCACAGTTAGATATTCGTAACCAGAGTCACCCTTTTGCAACTCGCGATCTCGCGAGTTCGTGAGTCGAAGACCCTCGACTCATTTCCTCTAACCGCTGATACCCGAGATGCGACACGGGTATGGCTCCCTCCTCACTAGCGTCTTCTACGCATGACCGTAGTCTAGGGCTAAGTGCTAGCACCCTTCGCTATTCGCACCTTCATGCGTTGTGGCATCCAACCCTGGTGCCTCCCTTTCACGAAACCTCGAGAAGCGATGTTGATTTTTCTCCTCTCGTTCTCGCTACTTCGCGACTTCGTGAGTTTCAATGTCGAGCTCCCATGCCCTTATCTTGTGAGTCCCCGAAATTGTGAATTACTTTATTCTCCGGGCCCATAGCACAACTGTCTCCCTTCACCACCGTGGCATGTGGTACATTGAGGAGGGTCCACGTCGCTTTTAACAACATCATTGGGTCCCACCACTCTCGCCTGTCTCCTCGACCCACTGGCACGTGGTACATCTCCATGTGTCCACGTCCATTCCTAGAAAAATCCAACGGTTAGATATTTCTCAGATCTACGACGCAGATCCTTTCATCTTTTTGGGCTTCCAAACGCCGATGCGCTCTAACTCTTGTTAGCCCTCCGGGCTAGACTCGTGGTTCACACGACCTCCCCTTATATGACCACAGTCATACCTCCTATCGGGGTTTCGGACTTTCCAATGCCGAAACACATATGTCCTTAGGATTCAAGATTCCCCGAACCCCGATTCCCCGATGGATGACTCTCCTTCTGTAACTTTCTGAATGCCTCTATCTCGGCCACGTGTCCCCAAGAATGGACGGTCCTCGCTGCTTCTCGCTATTTCACGATTTCACGATTTCAAATGCTCCGGGTGCCTTGTCTTCAGGATTCGCGAAATGTCGAACCCCGATATGTTGATGGGTCGCTGGATCTCTACCACATGTCTCAACTGTGGAACGGCTCGGATCAAATCTCGGGACTTCGCCCGATGCAAGGTAAAAAACGCTCACCTATGTGAGTCCGGGTGTATGGATCTCCAAATTGGACAATCACGCGACAGGCGTCCTTCCTTAGACGGATGGCTCAGATTCCCTCTCTCTATTTCGGAACTTGAAATGTCTCGACCCTCTCGACCTCGAGAACTCTGATATCCCTAACATCGATATCCCGATAAGCCAACTCCTTTCGGTACTTTCACCCTCCTATTCATGAAGCTTTAAAACTCTGTGCAACTCTCTACAGATTCGACGGCTGTCGAGGTAATTTGCTCAAGATCTGACGGCTCACAAGGGTTCGCCTTCCCTCCCGAACAGATCCTAGATCTTCCACACCACCGATGTGGAATCCTCTCTCCCTGTGGACTCATACCACAATGGTTGCGTTTTCACTCGCCGCTATACTTCTTGAGCTCTTAAGCAGGGTCAAGCAACTACTTGACACTCCGGAACAAACCAAGGTCTGAAATTGGTCCTCCAGACCCAATTTCCCTTCGCATTCTCGGTCCAAATACCGCTCCACTGGCCCATCTAGGCTCAGTGTCGAAACCTTGGCTCTGATACCAATTTGTAGCACACCCATTTCAGAACTCTGGGCTTACTCGCGCTCTGATACCAATTTGTAGCACACCCATTTCAGAACTCTGGGCTTACTTGTGCTCTGATACCAATTTGTAACACCCCTTTCACTCAGCTACCCAGGGTTACTATAACACTACTTGGTAGATAACCCAGAATAACTGTAGCACACCTTGGCTACCGTGTAGGTGTTACTACGCAGAATAACACATTCTCATTCATAATTAATCGCATGCATTTAAGCAATGAAATACATTTAAGCTCAGAGTAAGCATAAGAATCATTTTTAACATAAATAATCCATGGAAAATACATTAATCCAAATGCACAGCAGAATGCATGATCATTATAATACACAGAGATACAAAACATATCTAAAGCATCATCTAGTACTTATCTGCAAAACAGTGGTAGATTCCACCAACCAAGTGCAGGCCTTCCACGAACCTTCCAGCCTTAGACCCCACTTCTCATCAACTCAGCAGTGGATCAACCCCAAGCTGGGACTAAGCTCCACCCCAAGGCAAGGAATCCTAGCTAGGCTGAGGTTACAGGGAAAACAACACTTAAAATCTGGAAGGATTCTTTCCAGGATTCCATCTTACACCCACTACTACTAGACTCTCATTCCCCACATGCATGTTCCACCCGGGAGTATACACCTTCACAAGCACAGTCCATCGGTGCTAACCTCCCTCTCTGGGTCTCGGCAACAGGCCAGATCAGGAAGTCTCAGAGCCTGAAGCTGGTGCTAGACACTCTCTGGAAGAAACCTCTTCCAACACATCCACCTCCCTCACCTAGAGAGAGGTCACACACAGGCTCAATTACCACCTGCACTAGACAACAGTTCACGCGCAATCCATCTCTGCATGACCACCACAGTCAACCGGGAATACAGACTCAGACGTCTCCAACAAGCTCAGCAATGGCGTCCAGGTCTCACAGTGTTGATTTTCGAAATCCCTGAGAAGCAATTTCCACCGGGAATACACAGACTCTCCCCCGATACAGAATGGCAGGTTCTCCCCCATTTCCCATCCACCAACCCAGGATAGACTCACGCTCTGGTTGTCGGGGATGCGTGACAAACAATCCATGCAAGGATCAACGCAGGTTCGAATTTTTCAGACAGGGGATGTACCGGCTATCCCGGAACAAACACAGATACACGCCTTTTCGGTTCATAGGATGTACGAGGGTTTCTCTGCAGGAGTCAGACCCGTTCACCTTCTGGAAGTCCATGAGTTGAATGGAGGAGGAGGAGCCTTTCTCACAGCTCACCCTTGTACGTCCTCCCTTGCCAACACTTAGGATAAAACACAAATGCACATGCCTTTTTGGGATAATATTAAAATATCATTCCCAGGCTTAAGCCCCCTAGTCTTAGCCCCTAGGCTCAACACTTAGCCCCCTTTCCCACCTTCCATCCCCTAATTCCTTTCCCACTCTGTGGATGCTCAGTCCCCCTTCACTCATTCATCGTGGTCGGTCTGCACATGGCGGTGTTTATCTTTTATTAATTGTTTTGCTTGATTACATTTACAACAGCAGGCTCCTGGACTTCAACACTCAGGCTCTCTGGCCTAACAAACACATAAGCCTCCAGCTTATAAAAAAACTTGGCTCACCAGCCTATAAAACATAATTACAATTCCTTTCAGAACTTGGTTTGCAATGGGGCTCAGCCTTGGGGACACTACAACTAGTCCCTTGGAACCAATATATTAGACCCTAGCTCCATCTATACTTGGCCCCCCACCCCTACCTGATACATATACCCATTTACCCTTGGGTTTCCTACCCCATACACCCATGGGTCCCTAGACTCTATGACCCTAGATCCAAATGAACCACACATTGTCCCTGGGAACAAAGCAATTTACACCCGTAGGATCCTCCACACATGGGCTCCTACCTCTACCACTAGGCACTTTTTCTCATACCCCCTCAAGGAGCTTAGTCATTAGGCACAATTTTAACCTCTATCCCCCTCCATCGCTAGGCTCTAGACTCCTTCCCATGAGTCCCTTCCACCACTGGCCCCTAACCTCTACCCCTAACCCACTTCTGTCGAACCCCTATCCCTCTCTACCCCTACCTTCGTCGAACCCCTATCCCTTTCTACCCATTTGTCCCCACCTATTCTTAGACCATATCCTTATCTACCCCTGGGCCCCTGCCTCTACTCAAATTCTACCCCCATTCTTTCCTATGCCCCTACCTCAACTTGAACCCTAGCCCAATATTCTTCTAGGCCCCCAACTCTACCCAACCCCTAGCCCCCTCTACACCTAGGCCCTAAGCTCCCTATAACCAACCTTATTTCCCATATCCCCACACCCTCTACACCTTCGTCCTAGTGCCCTAGTAACTTTCCCAGACCTCAAACCACCTATAATCTTAGGCCCCCATGCCCCAATTTCCCCCAATCCCCTCCACACCTAATCCCCCTTATCTATCCCAAATGTTTAAAGACCTTGATTAAAGGTATGTACCACAAGAATCCCCTTGTATTTTTCCTCCTACCCTTCATTCCCACCACTCCTCCTCCCTTACCCATCCACCCTTCACCTCTTCTCACCTCCTCCCCTATTTCCCCTCTCACCCCACCCCTCACACCCACCTCTCCTAATCTCAACCATATCCCACTCTTGTCCTCCCTCCCCATTTTCCTCCCATATCCATCCACTTTCCCTCTGTAATGTCCCCGCTATGATCCCCATTTTAATTAATGCTTAATGTAGATATAATGTGTGACTATAGCTAAGTGGAGTATATGTGAATTGTATTTTTGAATTTAATAATAAAATGTGATGTTAGCTACTAAAACAACATGGAAAGATATGGGGGATTAATTAATCCAAGAGAGGGGAGGATCTGATAGAATGACCAAGAGGGGTCCAAGGGGGAATTAACCATGTCTACTTATTCCACCCACATTCCTGAATTTTATTATCATTATGTATTAAACTATATTTTCTGATGGAGTGTCCCCAAATCCAATCATTGAATGCATGTAAGAGGGTGGGTGTGAGAAGTAACATCCCATAGTTATTGGGAGCATGGGGGTTGAGTATAATTAGCTTGGGGAAGTGTGTGAGTCAAGCAAGCAATCCAAAGGAGATAAATTCATATGGGAAGTTACAATAGTTTTAGACATCAATGTTTTTGGCATGAACAACAAGCAAAGAGTATGGAGGGATAATTATGGAGCATGTTGGAGTGATTTTGGTGCATTGTGGAGCTAAAATCTAAAGAGACAGGTTGTCTAGCATGAAGAGTGAACTCCAATGTGACTTGCACTATAGCAACAAGTGTTTTTTGTTGTTTGTTGGTATTTTTCCTGGCAGTGAGTTCCCATGAGTTCCCAATAGATATATTCCTAGTTATTTGTGCCAGAGAGACCCTGACAAATGAATGTGATGCCTGAGGGACTAAGATCAGTGAAGGGGTACATTCATTGGGTTGGGCAGGTCGAGAGGAAGAGATCTAGTGGAAAATCAGGATAGTTGTAGGATAATACGAGTGGGTTGTGGGATTTATGAGTTGTGAGTGGACAGTGACAGACCACACTCTTTGGTGGATTACTAGCCCTAGCGGGAGGGTGACTTGTTCTTGAGATTTTGAAAAACAATGTTATGATTTGGTGGAATATTGTCAAACAATTGGCTTAGGTTGATGGATATTTGGTATGGATTGTTGGTTTTCATTGATGTCAAACATTGGATATGGATATTGTATACTAATGTCAACCCTTAGTGATTGATGTCAACCCTTGGAGAAATTCCGGTAGTGAATTCTAATAGCACAAAGGTTTAGGTAATAGACCCAAGTCTGTTTGATGTAAAGATGAGTCATTATTTTCTTGTCATGGTTGATAATAAGTACAAATGGATGAACTCCAAAGTGGTCCCCTTATGGTGAAATCCCTAACGGAAAGATGCTTTGCGGATTGAGTTATCCTAGAAGTATGGTTAGAGAACCCATGATTATTTGTGGAATAATGAGATGAATGTCAGTAAAAATTTTCGTGAACCTATCATATATGGATAGTTCTTGTCATTCCATTTCCAGTGGTGTGTGGAATGCCACATAACTCCTCGCGGTTAGAGAGTTATAGCCATGAGAAGTTAGAGAACCCGAATTTGGGTAATGGACCCAAGTTTGTTTGATGGATAATGGTATGATTTTTGATATATTTGTAGGTAATACTATTCTATATGGATAGTACATGTCATTCCATTTCTGGTGGTATGTGGAACTCCACATAACTCCTCACGGTTTGAGAGTTATGGCCTTACGAAATTGGAGGACCCTCATATGTCATCTAGAAGCCCCAAAAGGTCAAAGTAGTCAAAGTGGTTTAAGAGATTTTAGAAGGTAAATAATAAAGTGAAGTGATGAGTGTAATATAATTCAAATTGAATACAAAATAAATTATTTAAATAATAAATTTAATGGAGAAATTAAAAGTGGGTTAACCCTAAAATAAGGAAAGTGGGCAAAGTGACCTAGAAGATGTTTTTAAGGAAGCTACTTGGAGAGTATAAATAAGAGTAAAGGCTCTCTCATTTTACATACACTTGAGCATATTGAATATCTATAGGTTTCTAAGGTAACCAAAGGATATATATTCCAAATTTCTGAGGGAAGGTGAAGAAAAGAAGGCCGGAATTCAAGGAAGGGTAAATTCTTTGGATGATGCTTTCTAAGGTGTTTCAGGTAAAAACGTCATAACTTCTTCATAACAGATCCAAATTCACTAAGAATAAATGTGTTGGTTAGAGTACAGTCTATAGTATGTTGTGTAACAATTCAAGATTGATTCAACAAATATTCTGTGTGGGGAACGCTCTACAAGGTCGCTCTCTAGAATAATCCAGAATTCAGCAAGGTATGCCATTTTTTCTATAACTCATTTTATGATAGGTTCCAAGTAGTGAAACCTGGAGGAATTGCATAAAACATAATGAAGAACATTGTGTATCAGTTTCATATATTTATTCATTACATGTACAAAGTTATTATTATTTCAATTTAGGTTTGTTGACTAATCCAAAACTAGTCATGTGAGACTAAAGAAAAGTTTGATGAAAATGTTAGTCTTTTGTTGTTAAAGTTAAGGAAGGTTTGCAGGTATGTGATAATATACACCAAGTCTATTACAGAGTTACAAATCATATTTGGATGATGAAATTTATGAGGTGTTTTAGTTGAGGTACATATTGGGTACATGGTTGAGACAAGTAGTTGATGAGTTGGCAGATACATGAGGTGTATAGTTAAAGATGTTGGTACATATTTATGAGTCATAGTTAATGAGTAGTTGATACATGATTGGTACATACTTGATACATGGTTGGAGCCACTTGTTAGTAGTATTGTTGACACGTGGTTTATGGATGATGTAGCATACTTGTATTGGTATATTATTAAAAGCACATTTTGATCTTGGGTATGATTATGAGTTGTTGTGTTATGCTTGGTTGATGCACATATTTGAGAGTTTTCTTGGTGAGTAGATCTAATTTGGTTGATAAGATTGATGAGACAGGTTGTTGTGATAGGTTGTTTGGACAGGTTGTTGTGACACGTTATTTGTACAGGTTCGGTGCATGGTTGATGCACTTGTTCATGGTATAGGTTGAGGTACAGGTTGGTGCATGGTTGATGCACTTGTTTATGGTACATGTTGATTACAGGTTGGTTGGTACAGGTTGGAGCATGGTTGATGCACTTGTTTATGGTAAAGATTGATTACAGGTTGATGTACAGGTTGATGCATGGTTGATTCATGGTTCGGGTTTATTGGTACAGGTTTACAACGATATATCTCAAAGTGATAGTGTGACAATGGTTCCATCATTCTAATTCTACTTCAGGGCAGTTGAATGGGGCAAGGATAGGTGTTTGTAGCCACCTTCCGGTTGTAGTCAGAGAACATAGGGGGTTGTAGCCTCCTTATGGTTGTAGCCAGAGAATTTGGGACTTGGAGCTTGCCTCGGGTTGTAGCCCGAGAAACTAGGGGGTTAGAGCCTCTTTCCAGTTGCAGCTGGAAAACAAAGGAAGTTGGAGCTTCCAATGAATGTAATTCTTCAAGTAATATAAGAAAAAGCATTCCGTGGTTTTCTCCCACTTTCAATTTCCACGTAAAACACTGATGTATTGTGTATGTGTATTATTGTTCATTTGTTCATTGCTTATTTACTCTGCATTTATTGGATGATAATGATACATTGATATAACACTTGGATTATAGCGTTAAAAAGGATTAGATTTCTCTATTATTGATTCACCCCCCCTCTCACTAATCCAACAATTGGTATCAGAGTCATTTCCTTTAGAAAATAGTTTAACCACTGGAAGGAGATCATGGATTATTCTAAGAATGGAGTACCAATGTTTAATGGTCATAATGGTTTTAATTATGAGATGTGGAGTAGAAGAACGGAAGTATTTTTACAGGCACAGGGACATTATATTTGGCTATCAGTTGTTAAAGGATATGATAGTTCAAAAAGGGAAAAGACTGCAACCAAGAAGGAATTGAAGAAGAATAACAAAAGAGCAATGGATTTCATCTAGGAAGGATTACCTAATCCAGTAAGAGAAAAGGTTAGAAAAGGTTCATTAGCCAAAGAAATTTGGGATACGTTTCATGACATATATTCTTCACCCATAGCAGATTCAGAAAATTTCAAAGAAGATGCAATTACAAAACAAGAAGAAAGATGCTCATCATGTCACACAGATTCAGAAGAGGAAGAGTATGAAAAAGCAGAAGTTGATTACAGAGAAAAATTGATTGGTGAAATTAAATATCTAAGGAAAGAAAGAGAAGAAAACAAGTCATCCAAGAAAGAATTGATGAAGCAAAAAGAAAGTGTTCAATGTTCCGAAAAAAACCAGTATGTCATCAAGAATTTAAGAGCTCAACTAGAAGAGGTCGGAAGAATTGAAGAAACTATAGAATATCAAAATAAATGTTTAGAATCCAACATAGCAGCACAAAAGGAAGAATCAGAAAAGAGAGAAAAGATATTGATGGATCATCTCAAGGAAAGAACCAATGACTTAAACCAACTTGAGGAAGAGTTTTTTCAGTAACAGAGAAGACTGGAAGAAGAAATAATTACATTGAAAATCCAACTTGAAGAAGAAAAGAGAACAGAAGAGGTCATGAAGTCTCAGATAATGAAGAAAGAAGAAGAGGTTGAGAATCTTGAAGAAGAAGTTGTCACACTAAGAGTCAAAATCGTCAAGATCAACAAGAACGTTGAAGAGACAGAAACATCCCCATCAATTGTAGAGAATGAAGAGAAGCACTCTACGTTGCTAGAAAAGAAGAATGAAGAAAATAAAAAGAGTTATGAAGAAGTACTCAAAGGAAGGAGTTATGGTCAACCGGAATCTAATAAAACTATTGAAGATACATATTCAAGAAGACCATCCATGTTCAAGCCACAAAGAAGATTCAATCATGATCATGATCAGTCAAGGAAAAAATTCAGAAGGACTACGCCACAAAGAAGATCATTCACTCCCACGTATGAAAATTTATTTTATGGTCATTGTTTTTATTGTACTAACTTTAGACATAAGGTTGCAGATTGCAGGGATTATAAAATAAATGTTCAAGCAAGAAGTGCCTATGTGGTCGCACGTAACATTGAGTGTTACAAATGTCATAACTATGGACACGTAGCCAGTGATTGTAGAAGCATGATCGATACTTCCATGAAAGATAATATTGATATCAGATATAAGAAAGTATGGAAAAGAAAATAGGAAGAACATGTGAACAAAGACCAGGTACCAGAGATTGCAAGATTGGCAATAAAACGAGATCAAGAAAATTCTATAGAGAAAAAGAAAGATGTCAGATATAGAAAGGTTTCGAAAATAACAGAAAGAAAGGAAGGAAAGGTAAATAAGAAATAGGTTCAAGGGATTGTAGGATTGTACTTTCAGGCATTGTAGTGAAAGATGAATCCATGGACAAAAATAAATAATTCAGAGCTCAGAGAGATAATGAATCTACCAATGAATATGATGATGAATACACATCAGAGAAGGAATTGTTCTGAGCCATCTGGCTTAGAGACTCCCAGGTAATATGAATATTAGACATGGGGATTATATACGATAGTTGTGATAGACAAAAGAACTATCCTCTGAGTAGCTTGCAGTGTTTGAGAAGACAGATCCAGAGCAGTGAGTTAGCAGAAGTACAATTTGATGGATTAATCAAGACTTCATGATAGTATAGTGATAAATGAGTCAGCATTATGGATAGTTGTGCAAGTAGATTCTTGGACAGTATGGACGAGAGAAATCATTCATATATTGGTTCAAAGAGCGATTCAAAGATAAAGAAACATTATCATAATGGATGATAATTACACAGAAAATGGCTCGAACAATGTTAATGGATTGAAAGATATTTTTTGGACACATGACGTGCATACAACATTTCACATTCAAACCAAAGTAATGCTCAGAAACAACAATGACAAAACTCCCTACGAACTATGGAAAGGAAGCACAGACAACAACCTCTACATCAAGGTAACTCAAGGTAGTATTTTATTAATTGAAATTTATGTTGATGATATTGTTTTTGGAAGTACTAATGACAGGTTAAGCCATAAATTTGAAAAGGATATGCATAATGAATTTTAAATGTCATTACTTCGAGAACTATCTTTCTTTCTGGGTCTTCAGATACATCAAAGCAACCAAGGAATTTTTATTTCTCAAACCAAGTATATCAGAGAAATGTTAAAGAGGTTCGGAATGGAAGATTGCAAACCAGTTATCACTCCCATGCAAACCAGTTGCAAGTTGAGCAAAGATGATGATTCAAAGTCTAAAGATCATAGGAAATACAGGTCAATGATTGGTAGCCTACTATATGTGACAACATCCAAACCAGATGTAATGGAGGCAGTTGGATAGGTGGCACGATTTCAAGCCACACCAAAGGAATCACATGTATTAGCAGTGAAAAGTATTTTCATATATTTCAAAGGAACATAACAGTTTGGATTATGGTATCCAAAAGGAAAGGATCTATCACTTATTTTCTACACAGATGCAAATTGGGCAGGTTGCATTGATGACCGGCGAAGCACCAATGGAGCAACGTTCTACTTGGGTGAGTGTTTAGTATCATGTTTAAGCAAGAAACAATCATCAATATCCTTATTTATAGCCGAGGTGGAGTATATTGCAGCATCAACATTTTGTACACATGTTCTATGGATCAAACAAACTCTCACAGATATACAGGTTGATTATGATGATCCTATTCCAATCTATTGTGATAATACAAGCGCCATTAGTATCTCAAAGAACCCGGTGATGCACTCAAAAAAGAAGCACATTCCAATCAAGTATCACTTTCTACGTGAACATGTTGCAGAGAAGAATATCAGAGTTGAATATGTGGGCACAAAAGAACAAGTGGAAGACATCTTTACAAAACCGCTTCCACGGGAATCCCTTGAGTATCTTTGCTAGATACTAGGAGTAATTTCTACTCCAAAATGAATGCTTTTGAATGATTATCTTATATGTCTTAGATGTACATGAGGAAGCACCATAAATAGGACAAAGGGGGAGAGATTTATCAGATGCAAAGGAAAATGTTTGGAGAGAGAGCATAGAGGCATGTTTCTAAGGGAAGCGATTGTCACAAGGGAAGAATGAGCGATATGACTTCAGAGTGATACCCTTTTTCAAAGGGGGAGATATTATTCATATGAAGGGAGAGAGAGTAATCAAAGGTTTATAAACAAAAAGAAAAATCAAAGACATGTAGATAGGGGGAGTAGCCCCAAGGAGAGTTCAGTCAGGGGGAGCAGCCCCAAAGGGAGATACCGTTTGTCATTGATGGCAAAGGGGGAGAGATAGAAACATTGATGAGGAGTATAAGCATGAATTTGATCATGACTAAGTGTTTCCATCAATGTTAGTGTTTCCATCAATGCCAAAGGGGGATATTGTCAGACAATTGGCTTAGGTTGATGGATAGTTTGTATGGATTGTTGGTTGTCATTGATGTCAACCATTGGATATTGATATTGTATATTGATGTCAACCCTTAGTGATTGATGTCAACCCTTGGAGAAATTTTTGTAGCGAATTATGGTAGCACAAAGGTTTAGGTAATGGACCCAAGTCTGTTTGATGTAAAGATGAGTCATTATTGTCTTGTCATGGTTGATAATAAGTACAAATGGATGAACTCCAAATTGGTCCCCTTATGGTGAAATCCCTAACAGGAAAACGTTTTGCGGATTGAGTTATACTAGAAGTATGGTTAGAGAACCCATGCTTATTTGTGGAATAATGAGATGAGTGTCAGTAAGTTTTTCAATGAAACTATACTAGATGGATAGTACTTGTCATTCCATTTTCGGTGGTATGTGGAAGGATACATAACTCCTCACAGTTAGAGAGTTATGGCCATGAGAAGTTGGAGAACCCAGGTTTGGGTAATGGACCCAAGTTTGTTTGATGGATGATGGTATGAGTTTTGATATATTTGTAGGTAATACTATTCTATATGGGTATTACATGTCATTCCATTTCTGGTGGAAACTGGAACGTCACATAACTCCTCACAGTTGTAGAGTTATGGCCTTACGAAATTGGAGGACCCTCATATGTCATCTAGAAGCCCCAAAAGGTCAAAGTAGTCAAAGTAGTTTAAGAGATTTTAAAAGGTAAATAATAAAGTGAAGTGATGAGTGTACTATAATTCAAAGTGAATACAAAATAAATTATTTAAATAATAAATTTAATGGAGAAATTAAAAGTGGATTAACCCTAAAATAAGGAAAGTGGACAAAGTGACCTAGAAGATGTTTTAAAGGAAGCCACTTGGAGAGTATAAATAAGAGGCAAGGCTCTCTCATTTTACATACACTTGAGCATATTGAATATCTATAGGTTTCTGAGATAACCAAAGGATATCTAAGCTGAATTTATGAGGGAAGGTGAAGAAAAGAAGACCGGAATTCAAGGAAGGATAAATTCTTTTGATGATGCTTTCTAAGGTGTTTCAGGTAAAAATGTCATAACTTATTCATAACAGATCCAAATTCAGTTATGAATACAGTATGTGTTGGCTAGATTACAGTATGTAGTATGTTGTGTAACATTTTTAGATCAATTCATCAAATGTTTCGTGCGGGGAACGCTCTACAAGGTCGCTCTCTAGAATAATCCAGAATTCAACAAGGTATGTCATTTTTCCTATAACACCTTTTATGTGAGGTTCCAAGTAGTGACACCTTAAGGAATTGCATAAAACACATTGAATAACATTGTGTATCAACTTCAGATCTTTATTCATTACATGTACAAATTTATTATTATTTCAAGTTAGGGTTGTTGACTAATCCAAAACTAGTCATGTGAGACTAAAGAAAAGTTTGATGAAAATGCTAGTCTTTTGTTGTTAAAATTAAGGAAGGTTTACAAGTATGTGATCATATACATCAGGTCTATTATAGATTTACAAATCATATTTGGATGATGAAATTGATGAGGGATTTTGGTTGAGGTACATATTAGGCACATGGTTGAGACAAGTAGTTGATGAGTTGGCACATACATGAGGTGTATAGTTCATGATGTTGGTACATAATGATGAGTCATGGATTATGAGTAATTGATACATGATTGGTACATACTTGATACATGGTTGGAGCCACTTGTTATTAGTATTGTTGACACATGGTTTATGGATGATGTAGCATACTTGTATTGGTATGCTATTAGAAGCACATATTGATCTTGGTGATGATTATGAGTTGTTGTGTTATGCTTGGTTGATGCACATATTTGAGAGTTTTCTTGGTGATTGATCTTGGTTAGTAGATCTAATTTGGTTGATAATATTGATGAGACAAGTTTTTGCGATAGGTTTTTTGGATAGGTTGTTGTGACATGTTATTTGTACATGTTGAGTGCATGGTTGATGCACTTGTTCATGGTACAGGATGAGGTACAGGTTGGTGCATGGTTGATGCACTTGTTTATAGTACAGGTTGATTATAGATTAGTTGGTATAGGTTGGTGCACGGTTGATGCACTTGTTTATGGTACAGATTGATTATAGGTTGAGGTACAGGTTGATGCATGGTTCAGGTTTATTGGTACAGGTTTACATCGGTATATCTCACAGTGATAGTGTGATAGTGGTTCCATAATTCTACTTTTACTTCATGGAGGTTGGATGGGGAAAGGACAGGTGGTTGTAGCCACCTTCTAGTTGTATCCAGAGAACATTGGGGGTTGTAGCCTCCTTCTTGTTGTAGCCAGAGAATTGGGGAGTTGGAGCTTCCCTCAGGTTGTTTCCTGAGAAACTAGGGAGATGGAGCCTCCTTCCAATTGCAGCTAGAAAACAAAGGAAGTTGGTTCTTCCAATAAATGTAATTCTTCAAGACATATAAGAAAAATCATTTTGTGGTTTTCTCCCGCTTTTGGTTTCCATGTAAAACATTGGTGTACTGTGTATGTGTATGTGTATGATTGTTCATTTTTTCATTGCTTATTTACTCTGCAGTTATTGGATGATAATGATACATTGATATAACAGTTGGATTATATGGTTAAAAAGGATTAAATTTCTCTATAATTGATTCACCCCCCCTCTCTGTAATCCAACAATTCGTATCAAAGTCGTTTCTTCAGGAAATAGTTTAACCACTAGAAGAAGATCATGGATTATTTTGAGAATGGAGTACCAATGTTTAATGGTCAGAATGGTTTTAAGTATGATATGTGGAGCAGAAGAATGGAAGTATTTTAACAGGCACAAGAACATTATATTTGGCTACCATATATTATAGGATATCATAGTTCAAAAAGGGCAAAGACTGCAACCAAGAAGGAATTGAAGAAGAATAACAAAATAATGATGGATTTCATCTTGGAAGGATTACCTAATCCGGTAAGAGAAAATGTTGGTAAATGTTCATTAGCCAAGGAACTTTGGGATAAGTTACATGACATATATTCTTCACCCATCGCAGATTCAAAAAATGCCAAAGAAGATGCAAATATAGAACAAGAAGAAAGATTCTCATCATGTCAGACAGTTTCATAAGAGGAAAAGTATGAAGAAGCAGAATTTGATTACAAAGAAAAATTGATCAGTGCAATTAAATATCTAAGGAAAGAAAGAGAAGAAATCAAGTCATCGAAGAAAGAATTGATGAAGCAAAAGGAAAGTGTTCAAGGTTCTGAAAAAGATCAGCAGGTCATCAAGAATTTAAGAGCTCAACTAGAAGAGGCCAGAAGAATTGAAGAAACACTAGAATATAAAAATAAATGTTTAGAATCCAACATAGTAGCACAAAAGGAAGAATCATAAAAGAGAGAAAAGATGTTGATGGATCATCTCAAGGAAAGAACCAATGAATTAAACCAACTTGAGGAAGAGTTTGTTCAAGAAGAGAGAAGACTGGAAGAAGAAATAATTACATTGAAAATCCAACTTGAAGAAGCAAAGAGAACATAAGAGGTCATGAAGTCTCAGATAATGAAGAAAGAAGAAGAGGTTGAGAATCTTGAAGAAGAAGTTTTCACACTAAGAGTCAAAATCGTCAAGCTCAACAAGAACATTGAAGACACAGAAACATCCACATCAGTTGTAGAGAATGAAGAGAAGCACTCTACATTTCTACAAAAGAAGAATGAAGAAAATAAAAAGAGTTATGAAGAAGTACTCAAAGGAAGGAATCATGGTCAACCAGAATCTAATAAAACTATTGAAGATACATCTTCAAGAAGACCATCCATTTTCAAGCAACAAAAAAGCTTCAATCATGATCATGATAAGTCAAGGCAAAAATTCAGAAGGACTACGCCATAAAGAAGATCATTCACTCCCAGGTATGCAAATTTATTATATGGTCATTGTTTTTATTGTACTAAAATTGGACATAAGGTTGCAGATTGCAGGGATTATAAAAGAAATGTTCAAGCAAGAAGTGCCTATGTGGTCACACATAACATTGAGTGTTACAAATGTCATAAATATGGACACATAGATAGTGATTGTAGAAGCATGATCGATACTTCCATGAAAGAGAATATTGATATCAGATATAATAAAGTATGAATAGAAAACGGGAAGAACATGTGAACAAAGACTAGGTACCAGAGATCGCAAGATTGGTAATAAAACGAGATGAAGAAAATTCTACAAAGAAAAAGAAAAATGTCAAATACAGAAAGGTTTGGATAATAACTGAAAGAAAGGAAGGACAGGTAAATAAGAAATAGGTTCAAGAGATTGTAATTTTAGGCATTGTAGTGAAAGATGAATCCACAGACAGAAAGAAAGAATTCAGAGCTCAGAGAGATAATGAATCTACCAATGAAGATGATGATGAATCTACCAATGAATATGATGATGAATACACATCAGAGCAGGAATTGTTCAGAGCCATCTGGCTTAGAGACTCCTAGGTAATATTAATATTAGACAGGGGGAATCTATGCGATAGTTGTGACAGACCAAAAAACCATCCTCTAAGTAGCTTGCATAGTTTAAGAAGACAGATCCAGAGCAGTCAGTTAGCAGAAGTAATTTGATATATTAATCAAGGCTTCATGATAGTATAGTGATAAATGAGTCAACATTATGGACAGTTGCGCAAGTAGATTCTTGGACAGTGTGGACGAGAGAAATCATTCATATATTGGTTCAAAGAGTGGTTCAGAGACAAAGGAACATTATCATAATTGATGATAATTACACAGGAAATTGATCAAACAATGCTAATGGATTGAAAGATATTTTTTGGACACATGAAGTGCATACAACAGTTCACATTCAAACCAAAGTAATGTTCATAAACAAAAATGACAAAACTCCCTATGAACTATGGAAAGGAAGCACAGACAACAACCTCTACATCAAGGTAACTCAAGGTAGTATTTTATTAATTGAAATTTATGTTGATGATATTGTTTTTTGAAGTACTAATGACATGTTAAGATAGAAATTTGCAAAGGATATGCAGAATGAATTTGAAATGTGATTACTTGGAGAACTATCCTTCTTTCTAGGTCTTCATATACGTCAAAGAAACCAAGGAATTTTTATTTCTCAAACCAAGTATATTAGAGAAATGTTAAAGAGGTTCGGAACGGAAGATTGCAAACCAATTATCACTCCCATGCAAACCAGTAGTAAGTTGAGAAAATATGATGATTCAAAGTCTACAGATCAGAGGAAACAC
This sequence comes from Picea engelmannii, assembly GCA_009831015.1. NCBI lineage: Eukaryota > Viridiplantae > Streptophyta > Pinopsida > Pinales > Pinaceae > Picea > Picea engelmannii. The sequence goes on from ML843052.1 coordinate 27,027, forward strand.
AGGTCAATGATTAGTATCCTACTATATGTGACAACATTAAAACCAGATGTAATGGAGGTAGTTGGACATGTGGCACGATTTCAAGTAGCACCAAAGGAATCGCATGTATTAGCAGTGAAAAGGATTTTCAGATATCTCAAAGGAACATAAGAGTTTGGATTATGGTATCCAAAAGGAAAGGATCTATCACTTATTTCCTACACAGATGCATACTGAGCAGGCTGCATTGATGACTGATGAAGCACCATTGGAGCAACATTCTACTTGGGTGAGTGTTTAGTATCATGGTTAAGAAAGAAACAATCATCAATATATTTATTTACAGTCGAGGCATAGTATATTGCAGCAGCAGCATGTTGTACACATGTTCTATGGATCAAACAAACTCTGACAGATGTACAGGTTGAGTATGATGATCGCATTCCAATCTATTGTGATAATACAAGTGCCATTAGTATCTCAAATAACCTGGTGATGCACTCCAAAATGAATCACATTCCAATCAAGTATCAATTTCTACGAGAACATGTTGCAAAGAAGAAAATTAGAGTTGAATATGTGGGCACAAATGAACAAGTGGAAGACATCTTTACAAAACCGCCTCCATGGAAATCCCTTGAGTATCTTCGCCAGATACTAGGAGTAATTTCTACTCCAAAATGAATGCTTTTGAATTCTTGTCTTATATGTCTTAGATGTACACGACGAAGCACCATAAATAGGACAAAGGGGGAGATATTTATCAAATGCAAAGGTAAATGCTTGGAGAGAGAGCATAGAGGCATGTTTCCAAGGGAAGTGATTGTCACAAGGGAAGAATGAGCGATATGACTTCAGAGTGATACCCTTTTTCAAAGGGGGAGATACTATTCATATGAAGGGAGAGAGAGTAATCAAAGGCTTATAAACACAAAGAAAAATAAAAGGCATGTAGACAGGGGGAGCAGCCCCAAGGAGAGTTCAGTCAGGGGGAGAAACCCCAAAGGGAGATACCCTTTGTCATTGATGTCAAAGGGGGAGAGATAGAAACATTGATGAGGAGTGTAAGAATGAATTTTATCATGACTAAGTGTTTCCATCAATGTCAAAGGGGGTGATTGTCAGAAAATTGTCTTAGGTTGATGGATATTTGGTATGGATTGTTGTTTTTCATTTATCTCAACCATTGGATATTGATATTGTATATTGATGTCAACCCTTAGTGATTGATGTCAACCCTTGGAGAAATTCTGGTAGCAAATTTTGATAGCACAAAGGTTTAGGTAATGGACCCAAGTCTGTTTGATGTAAAGATGAGTCATTATTGTCTTGTCATGGTTGATAATAAGTACAAATGGATGAACTCCAAAGTGGTGCCCTGATGGTGAAAGCCCTAACGGGAAGACGCTTTGCAAATTGAGTTATCCTAGAAGTATGGTTAGATAACCCATGATTATTTGTGGAATAATGAGATGAATGTCATTAAATTTGTCAGTGAAACTATCCAAGATGGATAGTTATTGTCATTCCATTTTCGGTGGTATGTGGAACGCCACATAACTCCTAACGGTTAGAGAGTTATGGCCATGAGAAGTTGGAGAACGCAGGTTTGGGTAATGGACCCAAGTTTGTTTGATGGATGATGGTATGAGTTTTGATATATTTTTAGGTAATACTATTCTATATGGATAGTACATATCATTCCATTTCTGGTGATATGTGGAACGTCACATAACTCCTCACGGTTTGAGAGTTATGGCCTTATGAAATTGGAGGACCCTCATATGTCATCTAGAATCCCCAAAAGGTCAAAGTAGTCCAAGTGGTTTAAGAGATTTTAGAAGGTAAATAATAAAGTGATGTGATGACTGTACTATAATTCAAATTTAATACAAAATAAATTATTTAAATAATAAATTTAATGGAGAAATTAGAAGTGGGTTAATCCTAAAATAAGGAAAGTGGGCAAAGTGACATAGAAGATGTTTTTAAGGAAGCTACTTGGAGAGTATAAATAAGAGGAAAGGCTCTCTCATTTTACATACAATTGAGCATATTGAATATCTATAGGTTTCTGAGGTAACCGAAGGATATCTAAGCCGAAATTCTGAGGGAAGGTGAAGAAAAGAAGGTCGGAATTCAAGGAAGCATAAATTCTTTTGATGATGTTTTCTAAGGTGTTTCAGGTATAAACATCATAACTTCTTCATAACAGATCCAAATTCAGTAAGAACAAATGTGTTGGTTAGAGTACATTCTATAGTATGTTGTGTAAAAGTTTTAGATCGATTCAAAAAATATTATGTGTGAGGAACGCTCTACAAGGTCACTCTCTAGAATAATCCAGAATTCAACAAGGTATGCCATTTTTTCTATAACTCCTTTTCTGAGAGGTTCCAGGTAGTGACACCTGGAGGAATTGGATAAAACACACTGAAGAACATTATGTATCAGTTTCAGATCTTTATCCATTACATGTACAAAGTTATTATTATTTCAATTTAGGGTTTTTGACTAATCCAAAACTAGTCATGTGAGACTAAAGAAACGTTTGATGCAAATGCTAGTGTTTTGTCGTTAAAGTTAAGGAAGGTTTGCAGGTATGTGATCATATAAACCAGTTTTATTACAGAGTTACAAATCATATTTGGATGATGAAATTGATGAGGGTTTTTGGTTGAGGTACATATGGGGTACATGGTTGAGACAAGTAGTTGATGAGTTGACACATACATGAGGTGTCTAGTTGATGATTTTGGTACATATTGATGAGTCATAGTTAATGAGTAGTTGATACATGATTGGTACATACTTGATACATGGTTGGAGGCACTTGTTAGTAGTATTGTTGACACATTCTTTGTGGATGATGTAGCATACTTGTATTGGTATATTATTAGAAGCACATATTGATCTTGGTGATGATTATGAGTTTTTGTGTTATGCTTAGTTCATGCACATCTTTGAAAGTTTTCTTAGTGATTGATATGGGTGAGTAGATATAATTTGGTTGATAAGATTGATGAGATAGTTTGTTGTGATAGGTTATTTGGACAGGTTGTTGTGACATGTTATTTGTACAGGTTTTGTGCATGGTTGATGCACTTGTTCATGGTACAAGTTGAGGTACATGTTGGTGCATGGTTGATGCACTTGTTTATGGTATAGGTTGATTACAGGTTGGTTGGTACAGGTTGGTGCATGGTTGATGCACGTTTTATGGTATAGATTGATTACAGGTTGATGCATGGTTGATGCATGGTTCAGGTTTATTGGTATAGTTTTACAGCGGTATATCTCACAGTGATAGTGTGACAGTGGTTCCATCATTCTATTTATACTTCAGGGTGGTTGGATGAGGCAAGGACAGGTGGTTGTATCCACCTTCCAGTTGTAGCCAGAGAACATAGGGGGTTGTATCCTCCTTCTAGTTGTATCCAGAGAATTGGGGAGTTGGAGCTTCCCTCAGGTTGTAGCCTAAGAAACTAGGGGGTTGGAGCCTCCTTCTAGTTGGAGCTGGAAAACAAAGGAAGTTGGTGCTTCTAATGAATGTAATTCATCAAGACATATAAGAAAAATCATTCTGTGGTTTTCTCCCGCTTTGGGTCTCCACGTAAAACACTGGTGTATTGTGTATGTGTATGATTGTTCATTTGTTCATTACTTATTTAATATGCAGTTATTGGATGATAATTCTACATTGATATAACACTTGGATTATATGGTTAAAAAGGATTAAATTTCTCTATAACTAATTCACCCCCCCTCTCTGTAATCCAACAATTGGTATCAAAGCCGTTTCCTTCAGAAAACAGTTTAACCACTAGAAGGAGATCATGGATTATTCTGAGAATGGAGTACCAATGTTTAATGGTCATAATGGTTTTAAGTATGAGATGTGGAGCAGAAGGATGGAAGTATTTTAACAGGCACAGGGACATTATATTTGGCTATCATATGTTACAGGATATGATAGTTCAAAAAGGGCAAAGACTACAGCCAAGAACGAATTGAAGAAGAATAACAAAATAGCAATGGATTTCATTTGGGAAGGATTACCTAATATGGTAAGATAAAAGGTTGGTAAATGTTCATCAGCCAAAGAACTTTGGGATAAGTTACATGACATATATTATTCACCCATCGCAGATTTTGAAAATGCCAAAGAAGATGCAAATACAGAACAAGAAGAAAGATGCTCATCATGTCAGGCAGATTCAGAAGAGGAAGAGTATGAAGAATAAGAAGTTGATTACAGAGAAAAATGATCATTCCAATTAAATATCTAAGGAAAGAAAGAGAAGAAAATAGGTCATCCAAGAAAGAATTGATGAAGCAAAAGGAAAGTGTTCAAGGTTCCGAAAAAGATCAGTAGGTCATCAATAATTTAAGAGCTCAACTAGAAGAGGCCATAAGAATTGAAGAAATGCTAGAATATCAAAATAAATGTTTAGAATCCAACATAGTAGCACAAAAGGAAGAATCAGAAAAGAGAGAAAATATATTAATGAATCATCTCAAGGAAGACTTAAACCAACATGAAGAAGAGTTTGTTCAAGAAGAGAGAAGACTGGAAGAAGAAATAATTACATTGAAAATCCAACTTGAAGAAGCAAAGAGAACATAAGAGGTCATGGAATCTCAGATAATGAAGAAAGAAGAAGAGTTTGAGAATATTGAAGAAGAAGTTGTCACACTAAGAGTCAAAATCATCAACCTCAACAAGAACGTTAAAGAGACAGAAACATCCACATCAGTTGTAGAGAATGAAGAGAATCACTCTGCGTTGCTAGAAAAGAAGAATGAAGAAAATAAAAAGAGTTATGAAGAAGTACTCGAAGGAAGGAATCATGGTCAACCAGAATTGAATAAAACTATTAAAGATACATATTCAAGAATACCATCCATGTTCAAGACACAAAGAAGCTTCAATCATGATCATGATCAGTCAAGGCAAAAATTAAGAAGGACTACGCCACAAAGAAGATCATTCACTCCCAGGGATGAAATTTTTTTTATGGTCATTGTTTTTATTGTACTAACTTTGGACATAAGGTTGCAGATTGCAGGGATTATAAAAGAAATGTTCAAGCAAGAAGTGCCTACGTGGTCACATGTAACATTGAGTGTTACAAATGTCATAACTATGGACACATAGCCACTGATTGTAGAAGCATGATCGATACTTACAAGAAAGAGAATATTGATATCAAATATAAGAAAGTATAGATAAGAAAACAAGAAGAACATGTGAACAAAGACCAGGTACCAAAGATTGCAAGATTGGCAATAAAATGAGATGAAGAAAATTCTACAGAGAAAAAGAAAGATGTCAGATACATAAAGGTTTGGAAAATAACTGAAATAAAGGAAGGACGGGTAAATAAGGAACAGGTTCAAGAGATTGTACTTTCAGGCATTGTAGTGAAAGATGAATCCACAGACATAAATAAAGAAGTCAGAGCTCAGAGAGATAATGAATCTACCAATGAAGATGATGATGAATATACATCAGAGAAGAATTTTTTCTGAGTCATCCGACTTAGAGACTCCCAGGTAATATGAATATTAGATAGGGGGATTCTATGCGATAGCTGTGACAGACCAAAGAACCATCCTTCGAGCATCTTGCAGTGCTTGAGAAGACAGATCCAAAGCAGTCAGTTAGCATAAGTACAATTTGATGGATTAATCAAGACTTCATGATAGTATAGTGATAAATGAGTCATTATTATGGACATTTTCACAAGTATATTCTTGGATAGTATGGACGAGAGAAATCATTCATATATTGGTTCAAAGAGGGGTTGAAAGACAAAGGAACATTATCATAATGGATGATAATTGGAAATGCCTCGAGCAATGCTAATGGATTGACATATATTTTTTGGACACATGAAGTGCATACAACAGTTCACATTCAAACAAAATTAATGCTCATAAACAACAATGAAAAAACTCCCTACGAACTATGGAAAGGAAGCACAGAAAACAACCTCTACATCAAGGTAACTGAAGGTAGTATTTTATTAATTGAAATTTATGTTGATGATATTGTTTTTGGAAGTACTAATGACAGGTTAAGCCAGAAATTTGCAAGGATATGCAGAATGAATTTGAAATTTCATTACTTGGAGAACTATCCTTCTTTCTGGGTCTTCAAATACGTGAAAGAAATCAAGGAATTTTTATTTCTCAAACCAAGTATATCAGAGAAATATTAAAGAGGTTCTAATTGGAATATTGAAAACCAGTTATCACTCCCATGAAAACCAGTTGTAAGTTGAGCAAAGATGATGATTCAAAGTCTATAGATCAGAGGAAATACAGGTCAATGATTGGTAGCCTACTATATGTGACAACATCCAAACCAGATTAATGGAGGAGGTTGGACAGGTGGCACGATTTCAAGCAGTGCCAAAGGAATCACATGTATTAGCAATGAAAAGGATTTTAAGATATATCAAATGAACAGAAGAGTTTGGATTATGGTATCCAAAAGGAAAGTATCTATCACTTATTTCCTACACAGATGCATAGTGGGCAGGTTGCATTGATGAACGACAAAGCACCAGTGGAGAAACGTTCTACTTGGGTGAGTGCTTAGTATCGTGGTTAAGCAAAAACAAATCATCAATATCCTCATTTACAACCGAGGTAGAGTATATTGCAGCAACAACATGTTGTACACATGTTCTATGGATAAAGAAAATCTGACAGATATACAGTTTGAGTATGATGATCCCATTCCAATCTATTGTGATAATACAAGCGCCATCAGTATCTCAAAGAACCCGGTGATGCACTCCAAAATGAAGCACATTCCAATAAAGTATCACTTTGTACGAGAACATGTTGCAAAGAAGAACATTAGAGTTGAATATGTGGGCACAAAATAACAAGTGGAAGACATATTTACAAAATCATTTCCACAGGAAGCTCTTGAGTATCTTTGCTAGATACTAGGAGTAATTTCTACTCCAAAATGAATTATTTTGAATGTTTATATTATATGTCTTAGATGTACACGAGGAAGCACCATAAATGGGACAAAGGGGGAGAGATTTATCAAATGAAAAGGTAAATGCTTGGAGAGAGAGCATAGAGGCATGTTTCCAAGGGAAGTGATTGTCACAAGGGAAGAATGAGCGATATGACTTCAAAGTGATACCCTTTTTCAAAGGGGGAGATATTATTCATATGAAGGGAGAGAGAGTAATCAAAGGCTTATAAACACAAAGAAAAATAAAAGGCATGTAGACAAGGAGAGCATCCCCAAGGAGAGTTCAGTCAAGGGGAGTATCCCCAAAGGGAGATACCCCTTGTCATTGATGTCAAAGGGGGGAGAGATAGAAACATTGATGAGGAGTATAAGTATGAATTTTATCATGACTAAGTGTTGCCATCAATGTTAGTGTTTCCATCAATGCCAAAGGGGGAGATTGTCAAACAATTTTCTTAGGTTGATGGATATTTGGTATGGATTGTTGGTTTTCATTGATGTCAACCATTGGATATTGATATTGTATATTGATGTCAACCCTTAGTGATTGATGTCAACCCTTGGAGAAAGTCTGGTAGCGAATTCCGGTAGCACAAAGGTTTAGGTAATGGACCCAAGTCTGTTTGATGTAAAGATGAGTCATTATTGTCTTGTCATGGTTGATAATAAGTACAAATGGATGAACTCCAAAGTGGTCCCCTTATAGTGAAATCCCTAACGGGAAGACGCTTTGCAGATTGAGTTATCCTAGAAGTATGGTTAGAGAACCCATGATTATTTATGGAATAATGAGATGAATTTCAGTAAATTTGTCAGTGAAACTGTCCTAGATGGATAGTTCTTGTCATTCCATTTCCAGTGGTATGTGGAACGCCACATAACTCCTCACGGTTAGAGAGTTATGGCCATGAGAAGTTGGAGAACCCAGGTTTTGGTAATGGACCCAAGTTTGATTGATGAATAATGGTATGTGTTTTGATATATTTGAAAGTAATACTATTCTATATGGATAGTACATGTCATTTTATTTATGGTGGTATGTGGAACGTCACATAATTCCTCATGGTTTGAGATTTATGGCCTTACGAAACTAGAGGACCCTCATATGTCATCTAGAAGCCCCAAAAGGTCAAAGTAGTCAAAGTGGTTTAAGAGATTTTAGAAGCTAAATAATAAAATGAAGTGATGAGTGTACTATAATTCAAAGTCAATACTAAATAAATTATTTAAATAATAAATTTAATGGAGAAATTAGAAGTGAGTTAACCCTAAAATAAGGAAAGTGGGCAAAGTGACCTAGAAGATGTTTTTAAGGAAGCTACTTAGAGAGTATAAATAAGAGGCAAGGCTCTCTCATTTTACATACACTTGAGAATATTGAATATATATAGGTGTCTGAGGTAACCAAAGTATATCTAAGCCAAATTTCTAAGGGAAGGTGAAGAAAAGAAGGTCGGAATTCAAGGAAGGATAAATTCTTTGGATGATGCTTTCTAAGGTGTTTCAGGTAAAAATGTCATAACTTATTCATAACAGATCCAAATTCAATAAGACCAAATGTGTTGGTTAGAGTACAGTCTGTAGTATGTTGTGTAACAGTTTCATATCGATTCAACAAACATTATGTGTGGGGAACGCTCTACAAGGTCGCTCTCTAGAATAATCCAAAATTCAACAAGGTGTGTCATTTTTGCTATAACTCCTTTTCTGAGAGGTTCCAAGTAGTGACACCTAGAGGAATTTCATAAAATACACTGAAGAAAATTGTATATCAACTTCCAATATTTATTCATTACATGTACAAAGTTATTATTATTTCAAGTTAGGGTTGTTGACTAATCCAAAACTAGTCATGTGAGACTAAAGAAAATTTTGATGAAAATGCTAGTCTTTTGTTGTTAAAGTTAAGGAAGGTTTGCAAGTATGTGAACATATACATCAGGTCTATTATAGAGTTACAAATCATATTTGGATGATGAAATTGAGGAGGGATTTTGGTTGAGGTACACATTGGGTACATGGTTGAGACAAGTAGTTGATGAGTTGGCACATACATGAGGTGTATAGTTCATGATGTTGGTACATATTGATGAGTCATAGTTAATGAGTAGTTAATACATGATTGGTACATACTTGATACATGGTTGGAGGTACTTGTTAGTAGTATTGTTGACACATGATTTATGGATGATGTAGCATACTTGTATTGGTATATTATTAGAAGCACATATTGATCTTGGTGATGATTATGATTTGTTGTGCTATGCTTGTTTGATGCACATATTTGAGAATTTTCTTGGCGATTGATCTTGGTGAATAGATCTAATTTGGTTGATAAGATTGATGAGACAGGTTGTTGTGATAGGTTGTTTGGACAGGTTTTTGTGACATGTTATTTGTATAGGTTTGGTGCATGGTTGATGCACTTGTTTATGGTACAAGTTTATTATAGGTTGGTATGTACAGGTTGGTGCATGGTTGATGCACTTGTTTATGGTACATATTGATTACAGGTTGAGGTACAGGTTGATGCATGGTTCAAGTTTATTGGCACAATTTTACAATGGTATATCTCATAGTGATAGTGTGACAGTGGTTCCATCATTCTAATTCTACTTCAGGGCATTTGGACTGGGCAAGGATAGGTGGTTGTAGCCACCTTCTGGTTCTATCTAGAGAACATAGGGGGTTTTAGCCTCCTTCTGGTTGTAGCCAGAGAATTGGGGAGTTAGAGCTTCCCTCAAGTTGTAGCTTGAGAAACTAGGGGGTTGGAGCCTCCTTCCAGTTGCAGCTAGAAAAGAAAGGAAGGTGGTGCTTCCAATGAATGTAATTCATCAAGACATATAAGAAAAAGCATTATGTGGTTTTCTCCCACTTTGGGTTTCCACATAAAACACTGGTGTACTCTCTATGTATATGATTGTTCATTTGTTCATTGCTTATTTACTCTGCAGTTATTAGATGATAATGCTACATTGATATAACACTTGGATTATATGGTTAAAAAGGATTAAATTTCTCTATTACTGATTCACCCCCCGCCCCCTCTCAATGATCCAACACATCAATCCCAAGCAGCTAGTTGCACAACTAGGTTAAAAGACAAATGTTTTATCTTCTTTCTAATTTATTTTATTTGTTTAATTGTTGTTCTTTTACTCTATGTATGAGAACATTTTTTCATGATGCTATGTGAGTTATTAGATGCATTCATGCTTGTTTAAAATTTGGTACATGCATTCACTAAATGGTATCGATAATAGTTAAATTTGTTTGTAATTCGTAGCTGATAAGCTACAAAAAATTAGTTAGCAGAAAAATTTAATTTTTATGAGTATTCGACATGTAATAGTCCTCAGTTGGGCTGGGGAACGATACATTATGGCATCCAAGCCTCTGGTTCAAACACCAGGCTTGTATGGTCCAGGACGAGTGCAAATTGGGAAAAATCGTTGTTACAAATTTCGGTCTATGCAAATTTGGGGGAAAACGATGAAAAATCATAGCAAAAGCCCCAAATTCATGAGCAAATTCAGGTCAAATTTACCTCATAACCTTCAAAGATAGGTTTAATGGAGTAAACTTGCAAATTTACAAATTTAAAATTCGTCTTGGTGGGTCGAATTTCATTATTTGATGATTGTTGTAGAATTTGAGAGAGTTTGATGAATAGATGGTCGAGATATTGTTTGATCTTGAGATCAACGACCCAGATTGATTGTGATATATTTAAAAACTTATAAGGTTTCCATAGTTTGACAAAGCCGAGCAGATCAATGTTCGAGATTCATTTTCGATAGTTGGGAAAATGAGACAAGTCGACGGTATGGATTCATTTTTGGTCATTGGGAGGTTGGAGCATAATCAATGGACAAGATCATTTTGAGTGAGAGATCAATGGCCCAGATTCATCTAGGTTTTGCTCAAAAAAAATTAAGTGTTGAAGTTCTCCAACAAAATTCGTTGAGGGTTGATGGTTGGATCAACGAGTTTAACAAAGAGATAGTTTGGCCATATGAATATCCAATCATTGATGGCCGATGATCAAGGATCAACGTATTTTGGTGAAAAAGTTCATGCATCAAAAGGAAATCTTCGATCGTCTATGGCCAATGATCGGGGACCGACAAAATTAGTGCTATGTTCAATTCTTCCAAGAGAAGTGGACGATCATCGATGAAAGGAAAGAGGAGGCTAACATGTCATACCACATCAGCCAATTTGATGCTTCAGGATTGTAGGGACCCGGGATTTCATTTAAGCTAAAATAAATTAAAACAGAGCGGAATTTTGAAAACTTACTAAAAATGTGCTTACTCTAGCATATTCATTTCCAGATTTTAATAAATAAAATAACATTTTTCATCACAATTTGCATACAAGTTAAATTTAAGTAAACACTTCACAATTTAAGTTAAATACCTGTCTCTGATGCTACTATCTGTAGCAGCTTGATCTTCGCTTGGATCCTTGCTTGAATCTTCGCTTGAACACCCCAAAACCGGCCACCCTACCGACCAGTACGCCTGGCCCTAGGACATCTACGGACGTCCTAGCCCTTTGAGCCCAAAACCCCTCAGCCCCGGTGTCCACTGTAAATCTCACTGTTCTCTCCCTGTCTCAAAGCTCCCAAAATCTCCTCCCGTAGACTGCATGAAAAAAAATGAATCCTCCCAAAATCCATCCTCCTCCTCCCTTATGCCTCCTTCATCATCCCGAACCTTCACCCTCACCAAACCTTATCCATACATTTATGTCTCTTTAATAGTCTTATCCCTTAATTAATGTTCATTTTACGTATGGGTTACGTTATCCCTTATGGGATACGTAACCCATTTAAACTTACATTTTATTTTCCCCTTTTTTAATACATTAATCAATTACTTTAATTAATAATCAATTAATCACTAATCCTTAATTTAATAATTAATCATTTAATGTCTCATTTAATAATTACTCATTCCTTAACCCCTAATCAAGGAGTTAATCATACTTCAGCTA
>ML843052.1:39109-57037 GCA_009831015.1 Picea engelmannii
TCATACTTCAGCTAAGTATAATCAAAATAATTAATTAATAACTTGTAATCAATTAAGGTTATATAATAATTAATTATAATTTAGCCCATGTTTAGGTTTATTTATGAAATTATTCATAGTAATAAGAAAAGGGTCATTACAAGGATGATGTGTCATGCCATGCCATCATCTATGTATCATGCCATGTCAACATAGTTTCCACGTAAGCAAAGAGACGGTTGATCATCGATGATTAGGGTTCGACGAGATTTGTGGGAAAGTGGTTGTCAAGGAAATTATCTAATGGTCGATTTATGATGTTCAGGGTTCAATGAGATTTTTGGGAAATCTTGGTTTTCCAAGAGAAATGACCGATGGTCGACGGTCGATGATCGAGCATTGTGGATATCGATGAGAAAGTTTGGTTTACAAAAAGAAATATTTGATCGTCGATGTAGTGTCAACAAATCATCGATCCAGATTGTTTTAAGTTGTCAATCGATGGTGAAAATTGATCCACGGAGTTTGGAAAGTATTAGCATATAAACGGCTTAGATTTCACCCAATTTGAAATCGAAAAATCAGATTTATAGGTTGTTATAATAGTAAAACAGTCAGTTTTTCTATGAAATTTTATAAATTTTGAAGGTCATAAACTTGCAGGGCAATTTTGAGGCCCTAAAGAATGTTTCTAGGCAATAAAAACCCACGATAACTTTGTCTTTCCAGCTTAAATAAAAGAAATCAGAGAGAGCTATCTAAGGAGCTACTACAGGAAAAACATAGAGCTTGTATGAGAAAGTTGCAACTAAAACCGTTAAGGGTAAAATTTCAGCACCAATTTACTTCTAGAGGGCATAACTCCTTTATCATAAATCCGTTTGGGGCACAGGAGTAGTCTAAGGAAAATTTATGCTCCATAGAAGATATCCATCGAGCCAAATTGGGGATATGGGTACCTGAAAAATGTGCAAGAAGAGAAAGAAGACACATGTAGCATATAGGGATAAAATGGGAAAAATAGTCTAAACTTATCATGACCATAACTTTCAACTCGAAGCTTATTGGACACATGTCTTGAAGAGGAGAAGACATGCGTCCACCTTGAATTTTGAATTGGGTGTTAAAATTTCATCATAAAGTAATAAAGTAATTCTCCAGCAGTAAGTGAGTGGAAATTTCAACATATGAATGTTGTAACTTTTCGCTCAGAAATCAGATTGAGGCATGACTACATCCGTTGGAGAGTTGTTTCAAAGAAGAATGTGTCTAAGGAATCATATTTTGACTTAGTGCATTGTGTTATTCATAAATTTGGATGAAAAATAACCCATATTATATTTAATGAAATGTTTTGTAGTATGCATGTTCTAAAAATAACTATTACATGCACATTTCTTGCATAATTAGAGGCATGGGAAAATAATTTTGGTTCTTATATGAAGATTGGAGTTACGGAATATGTTCAGGGATATTACAACCATGAGGAAGAAACTAGAGGTCTACATGTCAGAATGGGAAATGTTGAGACAGAATCTAATGGGAGGAGAGACAGGCATGAGACTATAACTATGAGAAGTATGCATAGAGAAGTGCAGAGCTATAGGGCATATAATGAAAGGATTATGAAGGCTCAGGAAGAGATACTTAAAAGTCTAAATATGTTTCATAATTTAAAGTACCATATGTGATATAATATGAAGAAACAAGAATATTGAACAGATATCAATGGAACAACAAAATATTGAGAAGAGCAACACTAGAAATAATACCTTTATTCAAAGAAAACAATGTTCACTTGCCTCTTAAAGAGGGGAAACACCAGCAGAGTAGATATCTATTACAATAATTCTCAAGACAATATTTCTCATGCCTCCTACTCTTATTTCTACTAATTCTATCTTCTAAAGAACATTCTAGAGGAAGTTATTTCTAGAAGCAGAATCTTCTATTAGGTCTTCTTACATTGACTCGTTCACAATTATTAAATAGGCCTTACGAACTAATGTTGGCCTTATTACATGGAAAATTTATTTAGGACTTATTAACTAATGTTGGCCTTTATTACATGGAAAATACATTATTCTATCTACGTGAGTGGTTAGGTCCCAAACATGCCCTCCCCCTTGAAAAAGAGCCTTGTCCTCAAGGCTTAAGATGAGGAAACTGTTGGAAAATGGTATTCAGTTCCCAAGTGGCATATTCTGGTGGAGTATCCTTCCAATGAACAAAAACTTACTTGATGGTGCGTTGATGGAGGCGACACTCTTACTGGTCCAAAACGGCTTGTGGTTGCAACTAAATAGAACATTCTTCATCCAACTTTGGTAGGCTGGTCTGGGTGTGGAATTTGGTACCAATCATTTTCTTCAGGAATCAGACATGAAGAAAAAGGTGTAGATTGGAGTGACTGGGCAAACATAACTAATAGGCCACTGACCCCACGCATTTGAGAATAGTATAAGGAAAATAAAATTTTACTGCAATTTTCTGACACTATTGGGATTTGAGTGAAGTATGTTTGTACGTTTGGAGATGGATAAAAACATGATCCCCTTTAGCAAATTAACATTCAGAATGACGCTAATCTTCATGTTGCATCATGCGGGTTTGAGCCATTACCAAATTTTCTTTGAGAGTACGGAGAATGGTCATGCAAATGATAAGATTGCATTCAACCTCCCAAACATTCTACTTATCCAGGAAACAATGGCCAGTGAAGCAAAAGAGAGAGAATTTTTTGTCAAACTACTCCCTAATTGGTACTTATGTGGGGTCGATTCCTTAGGACTATTAGGCGGGTTGCTAACTGCTTGGAATCCGAGAAGAGTTGACTTCTCTGCCTTTTTTACCCCTGCAGGGATACTCTTGGATGGTTTAGTTAAAGACTTAATTAAAAGGCTGAAGTCGGTAAATTGTTATGGACCGTATTGTGACATAGTGGAGTTTTGGGAGGAAATTAAAACGGATGGGTTGCTCAAAGATCACAACCTTATTCTGGGAGGTGACCTAAAATTTACCACTTCAAACAGAGAAGTGTGGGGACCCCATGCTAGATTTGATCCCTTACAACAATATTTCATCCATTTGATACAAGTTGAAGGGTTGGTGGATGTCGAGCCTATAAAACTACTACCCACTTGGAGAAATGGTAGAGGTGGACAGGAATTCATCGCCAGGAGATTGGATTTTTTTCTGATAAATGAGGATCTAGCACTCTCAGGTCTCAGATACAGATCTTGGGTGAGCAATATAAATATTTCTGATCATATGCCAATGATACTTCATTTTGAACAAGAAAAGGAAAAGTTGTGTTATCCTTTTAAATTCAATTATGTTTGGTTAGAGGAACTGGATTTTGTTAACTTAGTGAGATCAAATTTGATCCAGATGGATGTTGGTGGCCTCCCACCTATTCCAACTGGTTCATTTTGGCAGTTTTCGAGTTTGGCAGTTTTCGAGTCTGGCAGTTTTTTTTCCTAGTTTTCAGGTTCGTGACTTGCAGGGCCATTTTGAGGCCCTAAACAACATTTTTAGGGCTCGCCATAGACCTTTCCAATGGGATATCGTGCGCCTAAAACAAATATTGTATGCAAAACTTACGAGAAAATGTGTATTCCTCGGATAGACCTTTCTAACAGGCTATCGTGCACCTAAAACAGAGATCGTATGCAAAACTTACGACCCTGGGAAGTTGATGCACTAACTTACCCAAACGGGGCCCACATGACTTTTGGCGCTTCATCTCCTAGGGTTAGGTTTTTGGATGTACAGGGTTTTTGACATTCATGTTTATTGTAAGAAAGACCTTCAGAGCCTCATTGTAATCATCTTCTTGCGAATGAGCGCAACCGTCACATCTCTTCTCAGAGATAAGCCGCCACCATTCCAAAAATCTTGTTTTCCACTGCATTTTACAGTTTCAACTTATTTCCTTATTGAATAGAAAACCAATTTTACTGTATCTCTGTTATTCTATGTTAAGCATATTTTAATAATCTGTATTCATTTTGTTATGCTCATAAAATACGGATCAAAATTGGAATGGATTGTTGGGAACAAAAACTTTAAATCCTATGGATTCATTGGTTAAAAAACTTAAAATACGTAAGTATTTGGTGATTAGTTGGGAAAGAAAGAAAAAAATATTAGCAAAGGAAGAATTGGTGAAGTTAGAAATTTAATTGGACACACTATACACTGAATTTCCCGGGGGCTTTGAGAATGAGGGCAAAAAATTATTGGTACTAGAAAAAGAAAAGAGGAAATTGGTCCTCCTAAGCTAAGAGGAGGAAACTTGGAGACAAAAAAGTAGGATAAAATGGCTTGCTTCGGGAGACAGGAATACTAAGTTTTTTCATGCTTATGCAAATTCTAGAAAACAGATCAATTCTATCTGGGATATTACTAAGGAAGATGGATCAATTATCACAAGTAATCAAGGACTACAAAAGGAAGCAGTTGGATAGTTTCATCATATCTTCAAGGCTCATGCTAATCTCACTATATCCAATCAACTGGCAGTTATTAGGAATTATCCAAGTATTTTCTTAGAGGAGGAAGGCCTCAGATTGGTTGAGTCAGTTACTTTATCTGAAATTATAACAACTCTCAAACGTTTCAATGCATCAAAAAGTCCTGGACCGGATGGCTGGACTGTAGAATTTTTCCTGGCCTACTTTGATCTATTGGGTAATGAAATTTGGGAGATGGTTGAAGAATCTATGCGGAAATGTAGGGTTACTAGAGCATTGAATGGTACCTTTCTTGCACTTATTTCTAAGAGTGATAAGCCAGAATCCTTTGGAGGATATAGGCCAATTGCACTCTACAATTTGGCGTACAATATCATCACAAAAATTATTGTAACTAGAATAAAAACCTCTATGTCAATTGGTATTTCAAAGGAACAATTCAGCTTTCTGGAGGGTAGACAAATTATAGATGCCATTGGAGTAGTACTGGAAGCATTACATAGTATCAAGGTAAAAAATATCAAATCATTGGTCCTTAAACTAGACTTGATAGAGGATTATGACAGAGTGGATTGGGGTTTTCTAAGGTTAGTATTATTATAGGTGGGTATGAGTTTAGAAGCTACAGATTGGATTATGGGGTGTGTTTCTACAGAAAAAATTGTTGTTTTGATAAATTGTAGCCCCTCCAGTTTATTTAAAAGTACAAGGGGATTGAAGCAAGGGTGCTCGTTATCTCCTTTACTCTTTCTACTTGTTGTAGAAGGGTTGAGTAGATCCATACATGAGTAGGTTATGGAAAAGAAAATAAAAGGAGTTTTAGTGGAAAAAGGGATAAGAATTACACACTAGTTGTTTGTGGATGATGTAATTTTATTTGGGAATGGAATCATCACATAATGGGAAGCTTATAAGGAGGTACTTGATCTATTCTGCAAGGCGACAGGAATGTCCTTCAATCCATAGAAGTCTTTATTCCTAGAAGTAGGATGGTTAGTTGAGGAGCTTACAATTTTGAAGGAGATTATGCCCTTTGAAGTAAAACCTTTAGATGTTGGATTTAAGTACTTTGGATTCTTCATTAAACCAAACTACTATACAAGTGCAGACTAGAACTGGCTTGAGAAAAAAATTAAAAAAATAATCTCGAACTAGAGGCATAGGTGGCTAACTTTAGGAGGAAGGGTCACAGTTGTAAAAGTTGTACTAGAAAGCATACCTGTGTACTGGATTTCTTTGGCTAAGATACCAAAATGTCTACTAAACAAAATTAGAAGGAGGATGTTTAGTTTCCTGTGGACTGGGAAAAAAAGTAAAAGAAGGGATGCATTTGGTAAGCTGGAAAAAGATTGCAAAACCAAAAAAGTCAGGAGGGTGGGGTATTAAAAATATCTTCTCTTTTGGAAAATCTCTGGCGGCCAAAAGTCCGTGGAGGTGCCTTATGGTGCCTGGTCTATGGCATGAAGTGATACATAAAAAAATGCCTAAAGAAGAAAATTGTTGTTGAGTGGTTCAGGGAAGGTTGGAAAAATTGGACTGGTATTTCAAATAGTTGGAGAGCACTTACATCATAAATAACTATTATAACTGATTGGCTGGTATGGAAGCCTGGAAATGGGAGGGGCATCAGAATTGGAGTTGATCCAATGTTTGGTCCCCATTCATATTATAAACTTTCAAGGAATCTCTTATATTTACTGAAGGCACAAGGTATAGAATTCCTTGCACAAGCAAGGACAATAGATTTGGAGGATACAAGTCACATAAGTTGGAAAAAGGCAGAGACATTAGGACTAGAAGGAGGACAAAAAGACGAATGGAATAAATATGTTAAGGGTTTAGTTGGATCTAGATTTGAATTAAATACTAAAAAAGATACATTATTGTGGTCGTGGGATACTAAAGGAGGACAGGTAAATGCCAAACAAGCTTATGAAGTACAATTGTTGGAGGAGTTGGAGGAAGGTCCATCATTCTAGTACACTGAACTTTGGAAGTGGCGGTTACCTCTCGAAATTAAACTTTTTGTTTGGTTAATGCTTGAACAAAAAATTCTTACTTGGGAAAATTTGGCCAAAAGAGGTATAATTGGGCCTAGTAGATGCATTCTTTGTGGGAACAATGAGGAAACTTTGAATCCCCTTTTTGTTGAGTGCAAATTCACCAAAAACATTTGATTTTCAATTTTAAAGGACTTAAAAATAAATAGTACTTGGGAAGGAGGGTAGATTGTTGAGTGTTATCAAAAATGGATAAGGAAGTTGGAATACTGGATAGAAATCCCTTGTTATATATGTTGGGAGATTTGGAAGCACAAGAACTTGGTTTTTTTTTAAGATCATCCTCCTACACTGATCAGGGTATGCAACAGTATACTACGGGACTTGGGAGAAAACAAAAAATCACAACTTGCTCAGCTTAGTAGGATTGATAGGCCTCCTATACTTGACTGGGATCTGGCAGTGGGGTTCTTTGATGGAGCATCACAAGACAAGAGTGCTAAATGTGGGGCTGGAGCTATTTTAAAATATCCAGAATTGGGTACCTTTAGACTTAAGATGAATTGTGGTAGTGGAACTAACAGCAGGGGTGAACTCCTAGCCATGTGGTGTATCTTATTTTTTGCATGTTATAAAAAGGTAAAAATGTTACAACTGGTAGGTGGCTCAAAGATTATTATTGACTGGTTTTCTAATGAAAACAATCTACAGGTGGTTTCTCTACAACCTTGGATGACTAAAATTACCCTCAAAACAAGCATTGTTACTGGATGATGATGAATTATACTATGCAATGGGTACAAAAGTACAAACAGAGAATTCTGGAAGATTACCCATCAGTTAATATAACATTGCTGCAAGGATGAAAAAACTGTTATTTTATTCTTTTTTAACTTGGCAAGTAAAAAAAGGAAGAAATATATTAGTGTGTTTTAACCTAAAATTTACAATATGTCGGAGGAATTGTTTTGTGAACAATATTTATATCTCTTAGTATTTTTTATATTGTAAAAAAGAACTAAAAGTTATATTCCAAAAGTCAGATTTTGTAAAAGACTTTGTTATATTCACTAATATAATATTATATCAATACATAGGTATTATGTAAAGTGGAGAAAGACGATAGCCAAGATCACGGTATGGTTACACGATCTATACACTTTTGTTCTTATTCACTTTCTATTTTCTAAATTTTTACATTGATACGCATACTTTATTGTCTGATTTAGTATGATAGAGGGTGGAGAAGGGCAATAGCCAAGTTAATAGCTCAACAACATAAGAATTACACGATCTATACACTTTTATTTTTACTAATTATTTATTTTTTTAATTTTCACATTAATATGCATATTTTACTTGATATGATTAATAGTTGATATGATTAATAGAACATTCAATACTTTATTTAATGAATGAATATCATTGTTTCAATCCATCATCCACGTGAAAGATGGTCCAAAAACTTAGTGAGAATTTAAAAACTTCACTTACAAAATCAAGTTCAATAATCACACATTCTCTTTATCCATTCTTTATTCTTTATTGTTGTATTATGAAGACATTAAATTTCATTTTCTAATTATTACAAGTTTTTTTTTATAATAATTTATAATATTTTGAAAAATAGTTTCGTTAGAAATTTATGTAGGTATTCATATTTTTTATTTTTACATATGTATTATTTAATCAATTTTAATACGACTAAAAATTATTGGAATTTTATATTTGAATGATTGAATCTATTTATGTATTCAAAAATGCAATTTAAACAATAAAAAATGGTAATTTCATAAAAATCTATTTACTTAAAGATACAACAAGTTATCTATCTATATTAATAATACAAATTATATATGTTTAAGTATAAAAACCATCTTTCAAATAATCTTTATAATCTTTATTCATTAGGCAGAATGTTGAGTTGACTTGTATTCCTCCCATCTAAGAAAATAGGAGGAAAGTAATAGATTGCAATGTATATGTCCCATAAAAGATGGGGTCATGCTATGGATTCTAACCCACGTGAATATAGCAAAATCATTTGCAGCCATCATGGTAACTGTACCTCGGAGAAAATCTCGGATCAAGCAAGCCGCACTTACTATAAGTCTAATGTTTAAACAATGCCCAACATACATACATATATATATATATAAGTGTGACTCAAACATAAACATTCCTAATAGAAAAGATACAAAATCCATCAACGCCACCATCAACGCCATCAATCTACAAAAGAGATCAACGCCATCAATCTACAGCTCTCCTTACCATTAGGTTGTCTCCAATGGCCGCCCTCCTTCCTGTACCAGAGGTCCTACTGTTACTCCTTTGAGCTCCCTCATTGGACTGTCAAGACGCTGTGATCTGAAGGGTCGTAAACCAGTTTTGATCTGATTAAGTTCCGAGCTATGGCTCGTGCTCGTTTTTTTTTATGTACTAGCTCCTGGTTACTTTCCCTCTCTTTTTTCAAATTTCTCGTTACTGAACTAGTATCTAGCATCTGTTCACAGACTCCCACTTGATCCCGCTCATTGTTCCTGTGGCTTACGGTCGTTGTGAGATCCTTTTGCCGACGCTCCTATTCTCCTCCTTTTGGTCCACTAAACCAGCACTGATCAACTGGTGACTGTCTACTAGCCTTCCTGTCGTTTTCCACCTGCATTAGTGGCAGACATGCTTTTGTCTCCATTAGCCTTGCACTGTTCTCAAACCTGATACAGTTTCACTGCTGCTCGGTAGGGCCCGACTGCTTTTTCTCCTTTGGACTGTCTCCTTCTGGACCCTCCGCGATGTCCCAAGGGGATTGAATACTGGCACTCGAGTATTATAAAATGGACTCTCTGACAAAGTCACTCATGAAGCCCTCTGACGAGATTATCTGGGAACGGGAGGGCCTTTTTGACCAAGTAGACTTGCTTCAATCCACTAAACCGTCCCTTCCAGCCATTTCGCCTGCTACCCCTAACCTTTTAGCCTCCTCTAGTACACCTACAGGGAAAAACTCCCCCCATCTGACAGCAAACTGCCGGCCCACTAGTTCTCTTCCCGATAACTCTCTCCCCTCAAATTTCTTCCCTCCAAACAGGGATCGACAGACAAACTACTTTGCCCCCTCCCCTGGTCACTCAGCCACTTTCGGTCGAAGAGTGTGGAAGCCCAAAAAAGCTATTTCGCGACTGGTTCTAGGGGACGGAGTTGGTTTTGAAAATCTGTGCAAGATGTCTACCTGCACGTTG
This sequence comes from Picea engelmannii, assembly GCA_009831015.1. Lineage (NCBI taxonomy): Eukaryota > Viridiplantae > Streptophyta > Pinopsida > Pinales > Pinaceae > Picea > Picea engelmannii. The sequence continues at coordinate 48,806 of ML843052.1, forward strand.
GTAGGTCGGATCTCCTACAAGAGCCTGAGCACCAGTCCACTAGAGGATTGGATAAAGCTTAAATGGCAGCCTCTTCTTGGTTATTCTCCTGAAGTGCTTTATCTATCTAAGGGATGGCTTGGCTTCCACTGTAAGACGCCAGATGATGCATCCTTGCTTCTCTCCTCTTTCTGGATCTACGGAGGAAGAAGTATCATGCTCAAGCGATGGAGATTGGCGTTTAGCCCGGATACAGACTACTTCCAGTTCAGGCATATTTGGGTCCTCCTTCCGAGACTCCCTCTTTATCTCTGGAATGCTGAAGCACTTAGAGCTATTGGGGACGCTCTCGGCAGATACATTGCTCTTGACCCTCAGTCTCTTGCTGGTCCGCCGCGGAAAGTGGGTAAAGTGCTGGTGGAACTGGATATCACTACGGGGCTCCCGGAATCCATTGAAATTGCCTGGAGAGGTAGGAAAGTCCTTCAGAAATTGGACTTCCTTGGGATCCCCTTCCGGTGCAACCATTGTCGGGAAACCGGCCACCTCCGACACTCTTGCCCAGGTAAAGTCTCTATTGACCCTGCTGTTGATACTGATGAATCTGATCTTCTATTAAATCCTCCGGCTTATATGGAGGTCGACCCATCCCTTGCCTACCTGGATGTCCCCTCACCAGCTACCAATTTGGTCGACTCACCACTGCATAGTCTGAAACAGACTTGTCCTGCTCTCTTCGCTACCCTAACTGCAGCTGAAAAAGATACTTACAAAAGTTACCATTGGCTGACTTCCCGGGACATTGACTCCGTTTCCCCTCCGGCAGAAGGGGTGCTCCACACACCTGAGTCATCTGACCCGCCATCTACCTGTCCACCCACGGATCTAGAGGCTCACACAGCGCCGTTTTGTCCCCCCCCTTCTACATTGAAGCTGATGGCCCCTCCACTGACCCTTGCTGGGTATAGGCAGACGGAAGATGTCGATTTAAGCCTCTTGGATACTTCCCCTCCCCTGTTATCTTCCACTGAACCGTCAGCCACCTTCCCAGAGCTGCCTATATTCCGGGGTAAAGAAATCATTCACCAAGACTCCGTGGCTGGAAGCTCAAATTCCAAGCTCCCGGAAACAGCAGCAAATGTCACGGTTTGGCATAGAGGCATAGCCCCTGAGTTTTCTCCCCTTCAGACCCGGAGCTCCAGAAAACAAAAGGAACTCCTTAACTCTTCTCTTACAGGTTCCGACAGTCCCCCACAGCAAGATAAAGCACTTAGAGCATTGAAGGCTTTAGCTCGTTCCAAATGATTGTTCTATCCCTAAACATACGAGGGATCGGAGGCACCCTCAAGGCGGCCTCCTTCCGTAGGTTACTGGAGCGTTCAAAGCCAGATGTGATTTTCCTACAAGAAACCCTATCGGCGGACCACTCTTCTAGAGATTTTGTTCACAGATTCCGTCCTACATGGTACACAGTGGCGGTCAGCTCTTGTGGAAATTCTGGTGGATTACTCGTGGCATGGGACCCCAGGATATTTGATCTAAAGCCCTTCCAAATAAATGGTGGTATTCTTTTACTTGGATGTTGTCTTGCTACTTCACAGAAACTGGCTTTCCTTAACATCTATGGTCCATGTTCGGACAGGAAGCGTTTCTGGTCTACATTGGCAACTAGTGGCCTCCTTTCTATTCAAAATCTCATTTTAGGTGGAGACTTAAATCTAATACTTTCTGCAGCAGAAAACTGGGGAGGTGCCTACCTGCCAGGCACCTCAGAGAGATTTTATAAAGAGTTGTTTGCCTCCCATGACTTACTTGACATTGTGTCGTCCACATTGTCCCCTACCTGGCGTAATGGGAGGACCGGCCATGAAGCCATTGCAAGGAGACTTGATCGCTTCCTTGTGGCAGACAGCTACCTGACTTCATCTGTTATGCCTTCCTCGTGGGTCGAGCTCCCATTTTTCTCTGACCACGCTCCCATATTCCTTCAACTGAGACCCATGACGCGGATGTACTCGACCCCTTTCAAGTTCAACTTCCATTGGCTCACAGCTGCCGACTACTCTGCGATGGTACACGCGGTTTGGAGGGATACATGCTTTCTAGCTGAAGGAAACGCCCAGTTACGGCTTGTCTGGAAATTAAAAACATTAAAAGATTATTCTAAATCTTGGTATCATGACCACAGAAAACAGGAACAGTCCCGACTTGCAACACTAGAATCTGAAATTTCTCTTTACTTACAACAGTCATTTATCTCTGCGCAAACATTGGGGGAAGCATCCAGACTGAAGACGCTCGAATCACAACGGGAATCCATCCTGAGATCAGAGGAAAATGCCTGGAGGCTTCGCAGCCGTGCTACATGGCTTCAAAGTGGCGACTCAAACTCAAAATTCTTTCATAAAGTTGCTAGCCACAACAGGAATAACAAATTCATCTGGTCGATTAAGGATAGCAGCGAGGCAGACATCCGTGGACAGGATGCCATAAAGGCGAAGGCGGTTTCATTCTTCAAAAATTTGTACGCAGCAACCAGCAACTTAAACCTCCTGGAGCAATGCTCTACTGCCAGTCTTTACCCTTCGATAGTCTCTGCCGAGGATGATACTGATCTCTATAAGCCTGTTACCCTCTCTGAGCTAAAGAGCATCCTTCTTCTTTTTAAGAAAGAGAGGAGTCCGGGTCCTGACGGTTGGACATCGGAATTTTTCTTACACTTTTTTGAGCTCGTGGGTGAGGATCTCCTACATATGGTGGAAGACTCCCGCATTAAAGGTAAGATTCATGGCAGTCTAAACGCCACCTTTCTGGTTCTGATCCCAAAAGCCACTACATCGCTCACCTTCAACGATTTCCGTCCGATCTCATTGTGCAATCTCATCTACAAGCTAATCTCCAAAGTGATCTCGAACCGAATCAAGCCCTTCTTGGACAGATGCATCTCTGCGGAACAGTTGGGCTTCTTGAAAGGCAGGAGGATTCAAGATGCTATCGGAGCTGCCCACGAGTGCATCCATAGTATCAAGCAGAAAAAACAAAAGGCACTGATTTTAAAGTTAGACCTCAAAAAGGCGTTTGACTGCATCGACTGGGGGTTCTTAAGATTAGTTTTACACGCTGTTGGGTTTGGAAGCAAGTTTATACAGTGGATCCTTGCTTGTGTTACCAGCACCAATTTTGCGGTATTGATCAACGGTGAACCTTCTACTTTCTTCAAGAGCGGAAGGGGACTCCGACAGGGGTGTCCTCTCTCCCCCTACTTGTTTATACTGATTATGGAAGGCCTTAGCCTTCTTCTCTTCAAAAGCTTCACCGACAATCAGATTTCAGGTATTAAGGTCTCAAATATTGTTAAAATCTTCCATCTTATTTTTGTTGACGATGTTCTCATCCTTTCCAAAGATGACCCAGCAGAGTGGCTATTTATCCTTGAAGTACTCCAAACTTTCAGCTCAGCTTCGGGCCTTACTATAAATCCCTCAAAGTCCTCGGTCCACTACTGGGGACTTTCCCCTGCCGAGCTCCCCCCCCTGCAGATCTCCATCCCCTACACCTTTATTGACCTCAATGAGGGGTTCACCTATCTTGGATTCCAGCTGAGGATGGGAGCCTCCACTCCTAATGACTGGAATTGGCTTGTGTCCCACTTTGAAAAAAGGATAGTGTTCTGGTGCAACAAGTGGTTGTCGTTGGGAGGCCGATACGTCTTAGTCAAATCGGTTTTGGAAAGCCTCGCTATCTACTGGATGACACTGGAGCGTCGACCTGCTAGGACTCTACATCTACTTAGACGGCTGTCCTTCAATTTTCTGTGGAATGACCAACCTGGCCATCACCGTTTTCACCTTTGTTGCTGGAAGTCACTGTCACAGCCTCGGAAGGCAGGGGGCTGGGGACTAAAAAACCTAGCCTCTTTCAACTCGGCCCTCCTGGCAAGCTCCTTCTGGCGAGCAGTAACACATGAAAGCATTTGGAATCGGATCATCAGGGACAAGTACTTGGGAGCCAGGCCGCTCCTCCATTGGCTAAGAAGGCCTACGCTCTTGCAAAACTGGGCGTCCCCTTTTTGGAAAGGGCTGGTGGCGTCATCTAAGGTGGTACTCCATTGGCTTCGGTGGAAGCCTGGTACTGGAAACAACATTCGAGTGGGAAAAGACATGATTCTTGGCATGGGGGTTTCCTCGTTACTCTCTTCCTCGCTTTGTGCACATCTAGACGCCCTAAATCTCTCGTCACTTGCCCTCATTAACGTATCAGGTGGTGTCAACTCTCTTCCTGATAACTGGATGGACAGCACCGAGCTGCAACTAGATGGAAGGCATGTCACGGAGTGGATTTGCTATACCACAGCGCTCAAGAGAGCTGGGATCTCTCTATCTGGATCGCAGGACCTACTTATCTGGGCCGGAGGGGATGCCTCGGGCATCTGCTCCGTTAAAAATCTTTATGCAGCAATCCTTTTTCAGAAGTTGATGATTGATGACCGATCTTGGAGGCGGCAGATCTGGGATTGGGGGATCCCTCTCAAATTAAAACTATTCATCTGGTTAGCTGGAAACGGAAACATTATTGCTTGGGACGCGCTTACTCGCAGGGGCTGGGAGGGTCCTGGCATCTGCCTACTGTGCAGACTTTCTTCGGAGGATGTAAATCACCTGTTGGTCCACTGTCACTTCACCAAGGAAGTGTGGAACCGACTTCTATCTCATTATTCAATTAAAGCCTCTTGGAGTGGACCAAACTTATCGGACTGTTTTTCCTCTTGGTTATCCAAAAAGAGCGCCCCTCCGACATTGGCCGCCCATGCCTGCTGGCAGCTTTGGGCCGAGAGAAATAGTGCGACCTTTGAGAATCGCCCTCCCTCTGTATCGGTGGTTTTTCATAGAATTTTGTCAAACTTTCAGTGGCAGGCCTCCTCGATCAAGACCATTCCTCATAAAGTGTGCGATATCACTCTGGCAGATGGCCACACCCTGGCATGCGTTGATGGAGCTGCTTTTTCAAACGGTCTCTGCTGCGGAGCTGGTGGATTCTTTAGATCTCATTCGAGGAGGATTACTAAATGGTTCCTTTGTTGCGGGGAGGGCACCAATACAAAAGCTGAGCTCTTGGGCCTGTGGGCCACCCTCACTTTAGCCTCCCTCTGGTCCATCAACCATCTACTTGTTCTCGGTGACTCGAGAATAGTAATTGACTGGATAAGCCAGAAAAGCAACCTTCACTCGGTCTCTATTGAAAGCTGGTTGGAAAAAACGCGGGCCCTGTCCTCTCGCTTCACCGATATAAACTTCCTTCACATTTCCAGAGTTCACAACAGGGTGGCGGACGCGCTATCAAAGAGGGCCCTCGATGAGACGGTGGGAAGACTCTCGGTCTTCCATAGTGACAATGGAATTGATAGTTCCATATCCACCTATAACATTTTTGAATGATGGATTGATCTTTTCACTGGTTCAGGTACTGGATTGTTTAGGCAGACTGTTGTTTTGGCTCTGCTATCCTCATTCCGTATTGATCCGTCCTCCTTTTGTTCGGTGCGCTTTAGTTTCTTCTCGCTGGGAGTTTGTTGTTTTTGACTCTGTTTTTCCTCTCTACTGGACTGTTCTTCTATCGTCCGGTGCACTTTGGTGATTTTTCTAAATTATCCAAGTTTCACATGGCTGTTCGCAATGTAATCGTTTTATAATCTTTATAAAATGGAGCAATTTTTTCTTGGAAAAAAAAATCTTACAAGTAAATACTAAAAAAATCATTACAAAATTTATTAAAACCCTCAACAATAGACCGTGTTGCAAAATCCTTTTGAAGGGGAATAATAATTTATTTATTTAAAATAAACAAAGTTTAAATAAAACAGTTTTACACGTATTGGTAGGATTCCTTACAATTAATATTGGGTTTCCACAATGCCATAAATGTCTAACTAAAAAGTAAATGGATAACTATGACTAAATTTGTGGTGACCGTTACTTTTGTAGTTGGTTGAACAAAGACGACCAAGCTCTCTGGGTCTCCGGGACGAATTGTAATGGCTGTTTGTGATGTAATGATTTATATCTCTAATATAAATCGAGTTAATTTCTCGTTGGAAAAAAAAAAAAAGCTCTATCAAATTACGGGGAGTGAAGTATTGGTACTTCAAAGATTTAAAGAAGATATTTTTCATGGAAACGATGTAATGGTAACATAATAATGTGTTGAAGATTAAGTTAATTAGTTTAAATTTATTTTAAATTAAGATTTATTAATATTAAGAGTAAGGTGTAACTTTTTATTATTATCATTTAATGTAAAATAATTAATATTTTAGATGGTGTTATATATATATATATATATATATATAATATGTTAAAGTGAGTGTAATTATTTTTTTAATTAAATGACTTTATTTTTATTATTGTTAGGTTTTTTTTTTTAAATTGAATCAGTTTTAATTTTTTTAATATAATATTATCTAATATATTTATCTAATAACATTTTTATTTTATTTAAGTATTGATTTACGTGATCATTTAAACTCGCTAGAAATCAAAAAATTTATAATAATATGTTTAGTTTTTTGGTATAAATTTGATTAATTGATGTTTTAATTTACATTAATTGAGATTCCACCAAAATTTATTATACATTTTTAATGAAACATATATTTTTTTTAATATAAGTTTGATTAATTAGTATTTTAATTTACATCAATGGAGATTCCACCAAAGTTTACCATAAATTCTTGATGAAATATTTGTTTTCTTGTATAACGATGTGATGTAATTTCCAACAAATTGATTACATATATTGAACCTAATAATTAAGCAACTATTATAGATAATAGTCATAAAGTTAATAGAATAGTAAATAATAGGGAATACAATATTAATTTATAATAAATTAAATATTTTTCTAAGTATTCTAAGAGTGTCATAAGATTTAAGTATCATATGATATATAATATTATAATGTAAAAAAAAAAAAAAAAGTGATAGTAATAAGAATTTGCTATCAAGATATAATCATTATAATGGTGATAAATTTGATGCCATTTCTTCTTGTTATAATGGTAATAAGTATTTGGATTCATATCTATATATATAGATATCAATATTTTTTTTATAACTTTGTTTATTATAACAAGGTTTTAATCATATGGAATATCTCATGACATATGGAGATGAAATTTCATTAGTGGACTGTGAAAATAGTTTCAACCTTATGAAAAGTCATGTGCATAAGAAAGTAACTACCCTTTCCCCCACCTTCTTGAAATTCAAGGTTGCTACTTCACGTGAGAGGAAATATAGTGTTTGAATTGGTGGCTCTATTCTCACCTCTCTAAGTACCTTCTAACATGTAATGGAAATTAGAAACAAAGAATTATAATTGGAAATATTAAGCACATACATAAAATATTCTTTTATTATCTCACCATGAACACAATACAATACACATATATAAAGTTGGACTCAAATCCAACTAATTCCACTCTTGGAGGGAGAGGTTGAGAGAATCTCTCAACATCCTCCAACAAACCCAATCCAATCCCTAAACTCTAGTAGTGGAATTAATTAGGCATTATCTCTAACACCCCCCGTTAATGCCTACATTACAAAACTTCACAAATTACATAACAGAAAAGGTTACAACACTTCGTCTAGCATGATCCTCATCAACGCATACACCCACTCTAATGCCTCTGCATTGCGCTCTTTCTCTTCCTCTTCTTCGAGCTTTCCTTTCAACTCATTTAAAGTATAAATGTTTCAGATCATCATTCTTGCAGTTGCACAACAGACAATATTGACAAACTCCGCTCACCAAGGCTTCCATGAGAAAAGTTTTCAAGTAATGAATCATCCTATGGACACACCTCCATCTATCAGATATTTCACTTTCGGCTATCCGCCAGCTTGTAGAAAGGCAATCTAGGTACATAATGTCTTCAAAAATCAATTATACAAGGTGACTTCCAATCATAAGAACAATTATTCTTGAAACCGGGGTTGCTAGCTTATATCAAGATACAAGAGTTCCTACTTTATTTTACATAAACACGTAAACCTATAAAAAATTTAAGCACACCACACACAAGATCTAAATCCATCATCTTGGATCTTCGTTCTTGTTATCCACATTTTTGGTTATCAAGATGATGACATGATTATGACATGGTGATAGAAGATCTAACTCTTCTTTAAGATCATTTTCATGAAGAAAGTTACACTTGTCAGTTTCTCAAAAATCACTCTTTTGAAGATAGTA
>ML843053.1:23182-43484 GCA_009831015.1 Picea engelmannii
GATTTTTTGCCTCCTGCAAATTTGCACAATAATTCTCATTAAATTGGCTATGTTTTATTTCACCAAAACAAAATCCTAAAAAATCAGTACCATATTCCTTATCATGGTAAACAATGTGAAGAACATACCGGAAGATACTGGAGGACTTTTCCCTGGCGGCGGCGAGAGAACGGAAGTGTTGAAAAATCCATAAACCTCGTAACGCAAATAGCAGTTCTTCGATCCGAATTGTGCCCCAATTGCTCCACTTTGGCATCGGAATATATTTGAAAAGGCTTCAGTGAGGCACGATCCGCAGCTTGTTTGGGACAGATCTCTCCAACACTGCGCTAAGCTGTAGATAGTCTGCGATAAATTACCAGGCGCAGCTACTGAATCTGCAGCGAAAAGTTTGGGACTCTGCGCAGCTTGAGCAGTAACATTTGAGAGCAGGGCCTTAACAGCATTAGTGAACTGCTGTGGCTGACTGCTATTGTCAGTGTTGCAGAGAACACTTATTTGCGGACTCTTCCTACTCTCAATATCGTTGTAGAAGTTATGATTGTCGTACCTCAAGAAGCAGCCGTCTAGTTGAATGAATCCAGAAGTGTTGTGACAACCCTGAACAAGCTCTGCTTCGGCCGTGGATGCGCACTGTTTGCAATCCGAGGAATCTAAATCTCCCCTGCACTGGACAAGCCCATAAACCGTACCATTGCTGTTTACCCCCTCAGCAACAATACTAGAAGTATTGAATCCGCTGGGATAAACGTTTCTCACCAGTGATTCCAAAACCTTGTTTAGATTAAGCTGGAACGCGCTACCGTTTCTATATTCATATATACCGCTATTCCCACAACCGTTCCAAACGGTGGAAGTCTCCGGATCAGCTACTGCGAAGCGCATACGCGTACATACACTGACTATAAGTAACACAATGCTGATTAATGGTTTAATCTTCATCGCCATCGCAGGGCAGGGCATGGCCTGGCCTGGCCTTGGAACGCCTTCTCTTTTCTAACCTGAGTGTAGCTGCTCCTTTGGCCTTGTAAAGCTGAACTTTTTTTTTTTCAAATATGAATGCAGTTGCTCCTATAATTCAATGTCTTTGTAAAGTTAAAGTTCTAGAATTTATTTGCCAACACACAGTGGATTTCAGACACCGGCATGCCAACGCACAGTGGAAGGTGTGGAATATTGAGACTGTAAAAGAAAATTGGAAGCGTGACAAAGTTGCCTTCTGCGGGAAAATATTGAAATAAATTTGTTATTGCCAAAAGAGGGACCACTCTCTGTCCTAGGGTTTCCGTTTCCATCCATCCAACAGTGACATAGTGCTTACTCCTTTATTTTAATCAGTGTATCCTGCTGTAGTTTTTGACATGGTCGTGGCGGCTGTGCACACTTCAAAAGTAAACTAAGAGTCTCTTTCGCTATTTTATTTCTAGATATGTATTCTCGCCTTTACACGATCTCTCAAACTGTGAAAAGAGGGACGGCTTACGTATTTAGCATTTTCATTGATTTTTTTCAAACTAATCTTACTATTCTTGTAAAGCGACTGATATTGAGATCAGCCAGAGCAGTAAGTAAAAAGCCTGTATGAGAACCAAGGCAATTTATCTACGACTCTTTAAATCAGTGTTTGTATTTTAGAATGGTAGGTAGGTAAATTGAGGGTTTTATAAGACTTTACTGTAAAAGATCTATAATTTGTGTTTGTATTTTAGAACGGTAAGTTGGTAAATTGAGTGAGGGTTTTATAAGAATTTAAGGTAAAAGATTTTAAATTGTTTTTATTTGGTTAAGAGTTTGTTTTTTTCTAATTTAAGAAAATAGGTTAATGATTTAAGATCCCAAGTATTTGGTAGGAATAAAAATGTGTAATTGATAAGAGTGAAAGTCTGTCCCCGCTCATTCTCTACTGATTATTCCAAATGGTGTAGTTTTTTAAAGTCAAGATACATTCATAAATAACAATGATTATCTATACAATGATAAGATGAAACAAATCCTTAAAAGAATATATTAAATTTTATTATTATCTGGTGTTAATATTTTAATTTCTGTTAATCACTTATGTGGCAATCAGTTAGCTATCAAAATAATTTTTAAATATGATTAGGTAAATGTTAAAAAGTAAACACATAAACTGATGTCTTTATAATAGCTAGGAAGTTAATGATTGAAATCACAGCCATTTATTTTGTGTGACTACTAAGAATATTCCAGCCATATTTCATCCTGTCCATAGAAAACTTATTAAGCACTAAACCCCTATTAAATCTGCCCATTATCAATAGGTGTATGCCTTTAAACATAATTAATTAATTTACAATTAAATTATAATAAATAAATAAATTTTATAATTCTCTATACTACGGCTAAATTTCAAACTACGATATCCTTGGAGTTGACGTGAGGCCCCCTCAGTTGACATGGAGGTCCCTCACATTGCTGCCATTGTAGAAGTAAGTTGTGTTCCTGCCGGGTAGGGTTTTTTAATGTACAAATGCTCACGATGACGTTGGAAGGGCGATGCCATACGGGCGTCGGTGAAATGTTCACTAAATAGTAAATAGTTTTTTTTAATGGTTTTATTAAATTTAAAAGTTATAATTTCATAGTTTTTAAAGTGTTTTATAAAATATAAAAGTTATAATTTTATAAAAAAAAGTTGTTATAGTAGATATAATTTTTGTTTTGTTTATGATTTAAAACTGTTTTTGTTTGGTTAAGAGTTTTTTTTTTTTAAATATAAAGAAATAGGTTAATGATTTAAGATTTAGAGAAAGTCTGCTTTCTTACAAATCATCTTAGATTATTCTAGATGACATGGTTTTTCTTAAATAACAGTAATCAGTAAACTTATATTAGAAGATAGCACCCAATAATAACTATGACCACTATTAATTAACAATTAAATTATGATAAGTTTTTGAACTGTATTAAAATATTTCCTTATTCCGGTTGTTGATGAAGATGGATAGTTTTTGGATCTAAATGCTCATCATACGGTGAAAGTGCCATGCCCATCCGGGCGTCGGTGAAAGGCTAACTAAATAGTGTTTTTTTTCAAGGTTTTTTATTAAATTTAAGAATAATATTTTCATTAAAAAATAATGCAATGAAAGGCCAACTAAATAGTGTTTTTTTTTAAAGTTTTTTATTAAATTTAAGAATTATACTTTCATTTAAAAAAATACAATTTCATTTATATGATTTAAAGAAATCTGATGGACACGAATAGTTTTCGATATACAAATGCTCAGGCTGACGTTGGAATTGCGATGACCGTGTGGGCGTAGGTGAAAGGCTACTAGGAATCTTCCGTTCCATTCAAAGTGTCGGATACAATTTGAATAAAACACGCCACTGTAATGCTTCTAGATGAACTTCTGTGGATGTGTTCTCTTGCTTTACAATTCCTCCGTATATTAAGTCAGTATCGTGGCAGTTAGCTGTATTATAATCACAGTGGTAATATTCTCTCTTTTAATGGTCATTGTCTCTATTGCAATAGTCTAAATATTTTTAAAATTTTTCCAGCTATTAATTTTATTTTATTAATTTTATTTTATTTTTCAACGAGAAAAATACTCTTTATAGTTGGAAATTTTTTTCCAGCTATCAATTTTATTTAGAAATTATCAAAATTTTAAAATAATTAATAAAAATATAGATATAAATAGTCTAGATTACATATTAAATTTTGAGGACATTAAATTCATTTATATATTTAAAACTACAATTCAAATAATAAAAAATTACAATTTCATAAATAATTAAATTACTCAATTCCAATTATAATTACCAAAAAATAAAAATAAAACTCTATTTTTTATACTGGTCCGTTGCCCACCTGTTCGTTAAATATTATTATCGTGCTTGGTGTATGATGCCACTAATTCAGGTTGCATACATTTACCTCGTTTCATTGACTCTGATTTGTACATATGATAAAATCAAATGATTACTTTAGAATGGCTCGGCGGCTTAACTACCGGCTTGAAATAATATGTAAAGTTAAGTGATGTCAGAAAATATATGTAATCCGCTAATCATAAACCTTTCCATTCACCAAGTTTTAGTGTATTAAAATGTTTTATTCTAAACTTTTTATGTTTTTATTTTTTTAGGATATATTTTTGGTTGAAATTTTACCATAAATTAGTGAATTTGTAGATTTGAGTGGTTAATTTTGTTTAATTTTTATTTTTTTGGATTTTTTAGGAGGTTGAATTCAAATTTCAAAATATAATTTAAACAACATAAAATAGCAATTTTAAAATAAAAAATATCACAATTTAGATATTAAAATACTCAAATATTTATATTACAAAATATTATAAAATTTAAAATAAAAATTATTTTTCACCTTATTTTTAATTAGGAAGACAACTACTTTTCATGCTTTTGACTAGGAAGACAACTACTTTTCATGCTTGTTAGTGACCTAGAGAATTGTTTAAATGGCTATAGGTCCTTCATAATACTATTTTGGAAATCACATTAGGAAGTATTGATAAAGACTCCAACCCAGCGTGGTTTTCTATAAAGGTTTATAGAGGCTCGTCCCAAAAGGCAATACACAAAGTAATCAAACTAATTTGTGGCTTGTATTATTTTTGTTTAGGGAGGTGACACTTTTAAATTGTATTTTTCATAAGGTTGAAGAACTATTTAAAAGGTTATTCCATTTTTGAAAATGTTATTTTGGTAATTATATAAGGAATTAGTGATCAATGACTTATTAGCATCTAGGAAAATGATCTTAGTCAACAATATAGGATTACATGGTCAAAGGGATCAATTTAACCTTTTTCCATTGAAATGGCTAAAAAGTTAGTAGTCGAAAAAGTAGTAAGGGAATGATTAAGAACGCACACTCGTAGAAACGTGTGTGCATTTGTTCTTATACCTGCAGTTTTGGATATGGCCGAACCTCCACGTGGATTGTCACGCAGGTTTAGAGGCAAAACCCCATGCAATGTCTTAAGAGTGGGTGCGCAATCCTAAAAATGTGTAAACGTTCTTAGTAATAAAAATATTTAAAGGGGCCGAGCGCGATTTGTGCCCATTGTGTACAAATTGCTCTCACGTTTCTCTCATTGGGCAAATATATTGGAGCTAGAGGGGAGGAAGAAAGGGAGGAGGGGGCCACCGTGTCTAGGTATGTTACATTTTTCTTAATTTTAATCCAATTTTGTCATTCCAGTTTAGTATTTTGCTCCCAATAATCTGAATTAATTTTTTTTGTTGTAATTTTGTATTTTAAATAAAAAAGGAACCTAATTTACATGCCATGGATTTTAAATTGCAGTGTATATAATACAATGGAACCTCGAGACAATTTAAACCACTCAGAAGAAAACCAAGAAGATCAAAACCCCAACCCACCACCACCACATAATGTAAACACTGAAATTGATGCGAAGTTGGTTATATTACGAACCCTTGAGAAACAATTAAGGGAGACTAGAGAGCCTAGGAGAGTTTCCTTGGCCACTTCTTTGGACATCATTATGTAGTCCATTGCAAGTGCCCAAGGGAAATTGACCTCTATTTCTTATTATAGGGCACAAATGTATGAGTACTATAGCACTGGTTTGGAAAGAAACCAACTCAAATAATTGGGCGTTTCAAAACAATAAATATTGCCTATTTTTAGGGATCCTAGAAATGGACAAGAACTACCATTGACCAGAAAACACATCTCCATTGACTACTGCATCCATCCCCAGATTAGTCAAAACTGGATGGATAGGTGGTACATGGTTTTTGATAAACCTCCCTGCAATAACAAGGAGATGCCCTTATATTTTCTGAGGAAATTATGGGTTGAGTTTATTATGGGTAAGCATGTCAACTACTTTGACATTGGTGACTTCTATGGGGTGGGTCGAGGGTCCGCACAGGACCGAGAGCATGCCAGGCATGACCCTGAGTTAGGTCCCCATCCCCTCAGGCGAAGGCATGACCCCCCTGCGCAACATCCTCCTATTGCAGAGAAATTGCAACAAGTACAGCTAGACATCTCATCATTGACTCGTAGCCTAGTGAAACATAGTAACTTTATTTCACTATCTCGGCAACAGGTGCTTGCTAGTGACATTGATAAAGGAGTTGGAGTGTCAGCATGCACGTGAGAGTATAGTGAGAAGAGGGCACATGGACATAGAAATCGTCCATGTGAACCTCACAGATGCTTGAGTTGCAGGTAGACATGCTATGGGCCTATAGAGCCCAGTGGACAACATAGCTTCATGGAGGAGGTTAGTATCTTAACCCTCTCTATGTTCTTCATTATTATAGATTTATTTTGTATTTTGTGTATTTATATAGATATTTGATTGTATGTTGTTTTGCAGTTGTTGCATCCCAGCATCAGACTCTCTACGCCTATGGATGCATCAATGACTAGCCCCACCATTGATGCACCAATAGAGGCATCATGTTCATTGGGTGGACCGTACACACATGTATGTATCACATTTGATAGATTCAACATAGTCATTTCTTTATTTTATGACATCCTCAAATTTTTTATATGTTCTCTTGTTTCTACAAGATTTGGCACCATGTGATGTCGGGGATTGTCCACCTGGGATGGACAAGTTGTCAGCGTCACATGTATCATGTGTAAAGTTAAATATCGTATAATTCTCAAACTATTTGTGTTTATGTTTTTGAATTTTACTATTTGGTACTAATAGTTCAATTTTATTCATATTTATGCAGGTCACCGATATATTTGATAGGTATAGTAGTATTGTACCCCTAGCCACCTGGGCATTGCTTCTGGGTTGCTTTTCTCCAAGCCTAGGGTGTTAGAATCACTTTTACAACCCATGAGGGTCCATCACAACCCACCTGTCTGCCACCCACCCCCACCACCACTTTCAACCCATTGACAGAGACTGCCATAGTAGAGGTTGTCTTGGAACATGTTGTACAACCTAGTGCTCCATTTCCATTGAATCTCCATTGATGCCTGAGATATTCATGGTGGCATAATGCATTGATGATAATTTTTGTGTTTCATGAATTTTGTTTACGCATATTTGTTTAATTTTCTTGACTTGATTCTTGTAACTAATGTGGGGTGGCATTGCGGAGAGATTAGGGTCATGGAGGAGGGTAACACCCTCACAATTGATAGTTTCATATGCGGTGAGTTGTCTTAGGTTAAATTACAAAGTATCAATTTGTATGTCTATTAATTCATTGATGAAAAAAACTTATAACACTGTTTATTCTGTGTGCAGTCTTGAGAGCGTCGAAGCACGCCCAGGCCTAGAACCTCTCGAGGTGCATCCTCAAGAAAGAGAAGAAATACAGATTTCCAGGATTCTCTTAAGGGTGGCAATGGTCAATGATTGACCAACTATTGCCATTTTGTAGCTAGGCCACGATATATGTGGTTTTTATGTTAGGGCACTTGTTGTCACTTTGTATACTGGGCATGAGTTGTCATTTTGTAAAAAATGTACAATTTAGACGATGTTGAGTATACACACACACACACACACACACATTTCATGGCACATTTTTTATGAATCTCATTGTTTTTACATTTCATGTTGATGAATATATGAATTTCAAAGTGTTTGAATTCCGAAGTGTATGAATTTTATGTGTATTAATCCCTTGATTTGTTTCTAAAGTGATTATAAATACTTGCATTACGCATTAAGGAATAGCTTATGGTGGAAAATATTGCTAAGTGCTAAATCCATAAGCAATTAATGGTTCTCAAGTAGAATTGTTTGCTAATCAACCATGTATCTCTACATCATCGATAGATCATTTCTTCTGAATTATTTGCATGAATGTTGTGGATATCCATATTCTAACTCACAACCAACAATATGGACTACCTCTTGAATTATTTCCATCTAAATCCAATGACAAACCACACTCAAGTAGTGGTCACTTGAAAATATTGTGACCTAAAAAATGGCATATTGCAATAATTTATTATAGAAATAAATTTCCTCATTTATCTTCTACATAGTTGTAAATCACTTAACAATTTCAACTCAATGTTATTTTCTAGGGTACACACATTATTACCCTCTTTCTATGCATGACATATATAAAATCATTTTATTTATGTGTAACTCTTTATAAATGCCAAAAAGACTAGTAAATGACTCATTAATGCACAATATGTTTGTTTAGATTGTGTAGTGGGTATATGCAAATTTTGTTAAACCCATAAATTATTAATAACATTTATTCAGTCTTCCATGATGTCCACTAAACTTATTGATTTTGATCAATAGAACGAGAGAGTTCAAATTGAAACTAAATCTTAGAATGGGTATCATTTTCCACCTACAAGTAAACGTTTTGAGGTTACATTTCATGACATGCTATAGAAAGTAATGCTATGCTACCAAAATTCCTCCAGGGAGACTTGAAACCATTATTCTTTTCCCTTCACCATATATGAGATTTTATTGCATATTTCTACCCAATTTTTGGGTTAGAGCACACAAGGAGACAAAGGACCCTCCCAAACCCAATCCCATAAACCTGTTGATGCCATGCCATACCATTGTCATTCCTTTCCAAGTCATTCCATGCCATACCATTTCCATTTCCACAACATTATCAAACCTTTCCATGCCATGCCTTTCCAATCCATGCTATGCCATGTTATTTCATGCCTTTCCATATCATGTCATTTCCATGCCAATGCTATGCCTTTCCAAGACATGTCATGGCATGCCATTCCATTGCCATGCTGTAATACCCCTATTTCCCCTAGCTTGTAATTAATCATTACTTATGATTACCATGTTATGGCATGTGAACAATGTAAGTGTATTATTTTTTAAATTGCCAACAATTGACTGTGGGGGTGAAGACTTGAAGTATTGGCCATGATATCACTAGAGGAAAGAGTGAGGAAACTATAGAGAGAGTTCATTATGTCAAAATGACCCAAATGGAAAATTCTCTTTGTTGAAATAATAAGCCTCATCCTGATTCCAAGGAAAAATCAGTTAATGAGAAAAGGACCGATGGTTGATAAATCAACTACCCTAATGAATGGAAGAATGGATGGTTTGGCTGAGGAGACAAAAAAATGTCAGCTCCCACTACCACAGAGTGTAGTTTCCTGCAGGCCCAGACTGACCCAAGTTCCTTCTAACAGAAGGAATAAGACAGGTTTAGAACCTCCCCCGGGGAAACAGGAGAGGGTGTGCAAGAGAAGAAGGATTCCATATAAATAAGAAGAGCGGGGGAGGCTCTCCAGTTTAGAAGAAGAACATAAATATTAGGTTGTTCTGGTTACAAAAGAGAACCAGAGGAGGAATTTCATCTCTGAGGAAGAAAATTGTTGAAAAGAATGCACGAGCGCATGCAATAGAAAGATCAAAGAACGCGTGGAAGAGTTCTGAGCTAGATCATAGAAGACCTGAAGTCCATACTGGAGAAAAAGAGGGTCGTGGGCTTGGTGTTGGCTGGAAAGAAACCGGTGCTGGAAGGAGAGGGCGTCAAGGGACAATTTAGTTGTGAAGGGACTCTCTTGCACAGAGGAAATCCAACTGGGAAGGCATTGGATAAACCCTGTGGAGGTATGAGCTCAGTGGGGAAGAAGGGAGACGTCTACTTCTTCTAGAGAGGTGGAGAAGAGTAAGCTCCCTGATACCTTTCTTGATTTTGGAAAGAGAACCTGACATGAGAAGAAGGCCCCGAGCTTGATGCTTAGGGAGCACCTAATAAACCTCGTAGAGGGTGTGATAGAGAGAGGATCTCTGAGAATTTGCAGAAGTTTCCCTAGTGATATAATGGCTTGAAACATGGGTGTCCAGAGTGATAAGAGTGAATGCCTCTGAGCCTACGGTTGGGTGGAAAGGCGAACACCCACAGTTAGTTGGTCGACTATCAACTTTAATAGATAAGTATTTCATAGACTCTGTAAAATTGAATTAAAATGTTTGATTGAATGCATGTATTTGCTCTATACAAATACATCCTTGATATTTAGGGATGATGGCATATTATTGTATCTTGTTTGGATGTTAGATAATTGTGAGTCCGGTGGTCTAGCCGACTGAATATTTCGAAGTAGAGTTTGAATATTATCCCCTATCAATGGTTTTCTGCTTACTTCTATCTAGAAAAGGAAAACTATTAAGAAATGGGTTTTTAAATGAATTTGGGGCATAAGGATTTGGCATCTATCTTGGTTAGAGAATTTATCAAAGGGATTTCTCAGGGATAAATTCCACAAGTAAAGATTTGGGAAAGACTCTGTAGGACCATTTGGGTCTGTTCGATCCCTTGAATTTCCTTTCCCTACTATAGAACTTGAGTACTGTGAATGGAAGTTGCTTCCTTCAAACCAGTCGTCTAAGTGACCATGGGCTCATGCCCACGGTCTTAACTAAATCTTGGATAAGAGTTGGGACTGTAGCTGGAGGCTCCCGAAGACTGTCAGTCCAGAGTGACATGGCATGCTGACGTCACCTAGGGTGACATGGACCCATGTTATGCATGCCACGTGTCATCATGATTCATGATTTTCATGAACTTATGTATCAAATGGAACTTGTCACATGTCACCCATCGATTGGGCCATGTGTCATCTCCGTCTTTTTCCACATGTCATCCCCTGGTGCATAGTTGCTTGACGTAATGGCTAAAGGGACCTAGGATTTCGAAACCCTAGGAGGTTTAGGGTGTTAGAACATGTTCTCCAATAGGGCAGAAGGGCTGAGCCACATGACAGGACTTCGAAGCTTCGAGACTCCAGAGGATTTGCGAGTAGAGAAAGGTGGTTGAAAACGTCGAAGCAACAAAGTGTCGAAGCACCAAAGTTTCCCTGACATAATGTCAAGCTCTGATAGGACAAGCCTGCGCGCGTCATGGTGATGTGGCATGTTTGTATAGCCCTACGTGGCATTGTGAGATTGGACATGAATTAGGCATGGGACCCCACCCCTCTAGTAAATTCCAAGAAATGGGTTGAGAGTGAATGAATCTCAGCCATCAGATCCAAGAGTGGATTGAATATCCACCATAGATTCTGGAGTGGAAGGGACTCCAAGACTTCGGGTCTTCGGGAAGCTTTAGATATGTACAAAAGAGTGTGGAAAGGTCGAAGTTCGGAGGACTTGGTTCTAGTGTCAGTCGTGTGGTAAGGTAAAAGAGGTAACAAGAAGCACCAAGGGTCTACGAGTGAATAATACTGTGACGACTTGTTAGAGACTTTCCCTGCAACTGTCCCTCTAGTGGCCATATCATCGCTAAAGGATGACGATCGAGGTCGAGTCCGTTCTAGGTGGGGTGGTACGAATGGGGTGGAGACACATGGGTGCCACGTGGCCGTTGACCAATGATGCCTGAAGATATTTGGAAGGCCATAAATTTTGATTTAGAGCTCGTATTTGAGCATAGTAACAATCATTGGAAAGCTCTTGACGAGCAGAAGATGATGGAGGTATTGGGAAGAGGATTTGAGATGGTTGAGAAAAAGCGAAAAAATTATAACCCATCCCTTAAAAGGATACCTAAGGGGTTGGATGTGTGACAAAGTGGTATCAGAGCGAGAAACAACACTTGGC
This sequence comes from Picea engelmannii, assembly GCA_009831015.1. Lineage (NCBI taxonomy): Eukaryota > Viridiplantae > Streptophyta > Pinopsida > Pinales > Pinaceae > Picea > Picea engelmannii. The sequence goes on from ML843053.1 coordinate 34,744, forward strand.
CTACTTGGGCTCACGAAAGATTCAAGTGTTTTTTCTTTCATAGAAAGCTTTAAGGGAGAGGGAACCCTACCCTACCCTACCGTATCTAGCATAGCATGATTCAAACATGGGATTGGATGGGCCAGAGAAAAATCATAAGACTAGTTTACCAAGGCTGAGATGAGCCTATTGAGAGTATTACTATCGTATGGAAATTATCTACATAAGTTCCTTGAGGAGAAGGATGAAGATTAAAATTCAGTTGGGATTTTACCCAACGAGATTGAATCATGCTATATTGTGGGAGAAGAATCCTATCATTTCTTTTGGGAAATGATAGTCAGTCCTACAAAAGTGGGATTATGCCGAGGGGAATTAATAATAAAACTTGGATGCAAATGGTATAAACCCATTTTAAGGAATACTGGCATAAACATGTATCATGGCAGTTAGCTGTATTATAATCACAGTGGCAATATTCTCTTTTAATGGTCATTGTCTCTTTCGCAGTAGTCTAAATACTAGATTTTCTAAAAATTTTCCAACTATCAATATCAATTTTATTTAGAAATCAGTTTTATTTAGAAATTGGTAAAAAATTTAAAATAATTAATGAAATTGTAGATATAAATAATTCCCATTACATAATCTAAATAAACAATAAGACAAGATAAGAGTTTTTCAGGACACTAGTTCCATCTATACATTAAAACTACAATTCAAATAATAAAAAATACAATTTCATAGATAATCAAATTGCTCAATTCCAATTATAATTACCCAAAAAAATAAAAAATAAAACTCTAATTTTTATACTGGTATGTTGCCCACCTGTTCTTCTTTAAACATTATTATCATGCTTGGTGTATGATGCCACTAATTCAGGTTGCATACATTTACCTCGTTTCATTGACTCTGATTTGTACATATGAATATAATCAAATGATTACTTTAGAATGGCTCGGGGGCTTAACTACCGGCTTAAAATAATATTTAAAGTTAAGTGATGTCAGAAAATGTATGTAATCGTGACGATCCCTTGTGCTAATCATATTAAACCTTTCCATTCACTAAGTTTTAGTGTATTAAAATGTTTTAGTTTAAACGTTTTATGTTTTGATTTTTTTAGTTGATATTTTCTGTTTAATTTTGTTTGAAATTTGATCATAAATTAGTGAATTTGTAGATTTGAGTAGTTAACTCTCTTTAATCCTACTTTCTCGGGATTTTTCAGGAGGTTGAATTCAAATTCAGGAATGTAATTTAAACAACATAAAATAGCAATTTTAAGATGAGAAATGTCAAAACCTAGTGGAAAGGCAACAACTTTTCATGCTTGTTAGTGTCATATAGAATTGTTTAAATGGCTATATGTCCTTGATAATACTATTTTGGAAGGCACATGAGGAATTATTGATAAAGACTCCAACCAACGTGGTTTTGTATAACGATTTATAGAGGCTCGTCTCAAAAGGCAATACATAAAGTAATCAAACCAATTTGTGGCTTGTATTATTTTTGTTTAGGGGGGTGACACTTTTAAATTGTCCTTGTCATAAGGTGGAGGAACTAGTTAAAAGGCTATCTCATTCTTGAAAATGTTATTTTGGTAATTATATAAGGAATTAGTGATCAAGGACTTATTAGAATAAGAAAATGATCTTAGTCAACAACATAGGATTACATGGTCAAAGGGTTCAATTTAATCTTCTTCCATTGAAATGGTGAGGGTGAGTGTAAGAAGTTCCTGGCTGAAAAAGTGGCAAGGGCATGATTAAGAAAGAAAAAAAACATATGTGCGTGTTTGTTCCTATACCTATAGGTTTGGATATGGTCGAGCCTCCACATGGATCGCCAGGTAGGTTTAGTGGAAAAATCGGTGCGGGGTCTTAAGAGCACGTGCGCAGTCCTAAGAAGGCACACGAGTTGTTACTGATAAAAATATTTAAAGGGCACAAATCGCGCTCACATTTATCTCATTGGGAAAATATATTGGAGCTAGAGAGGAGGAAGAAAGGGAGGAGGGGGCCACCGTGTCCAAGGATGTTACAGTTTTCTTAATTTTAATCCAATTTAGTCATTCCAATTTAGTATTTTGCTCCCAATAATCTATATTAAAAAAAATGTAATTTTGTATTTTAAATAAAAAAGGAACCTAATTTACATGTCATGGCTTTTAAATTGCAACTGTAATTGTAATTGCAGCATATATAATACAATGGAACCCCAAGACAACCTAAATTTCTCATAAGAAAACCAAGAAGATCAAAATCCCAACCCACCACCACCACACAATGTAAACATTGAGTTTGATGAGGGGTTGGTTATATTATGAACCCTTGAGAAACAATTTAGGGAGACTAGACAGCCTAGTTTAGTCTCCTTGGCCACTTCTTTGGACATCATCATGCAGTCCATTGCAAGTTCCCAAGGGAAATTGACCTCTATTTCAGATTATAGGGAATGAATGTATGAGTACTATAGCACTGGTTTGGAAAGAAACCAAGACAAAGAACTGGGCATTTCAAAACAACAAATATTGTCTATGTTTAGGGATCCTAGAAATGGACAAGAACTACCATTGATCAGAAAACACATCTACATTGACTGGTGCATCCATCCCCAGATTAGTCAAAACTGGATGGATAGGTGGTACATGGTTTTTGATAAACCTCCCTGCAATAACAAGGAGATGCCCTTATATTTTTTGAGGAAAATATGGGATGAGTTTATTATGGGTAAGCATGTCAACTACTTTGACATTGGTGACTTCCATGGGGTGGGCTGAGGTTTCACACAGGACCGAGAGCATGTCAGGTGCGACCCCAAGTTAGGTCTCCATCCCCCCAAGAGAATGCCTGACCCCCCTACCCAGTATTGTCATGTTGTAGAGAACTTGCAATAGGTATAACTAGCCATCTCATCATTGACTCATAGCCTAGTGCAATACAATAGCTTTGTTCCACTATCTCGGTAGGCGGTGCCTACCAGTGAAATTGATAAAGGAGTTGGAGCATCAACATGCACAGGAGAGTACTATGAGGAGAGGACACATGGACATAACAACCGTCCATGTTTCATGAATTTTTATTTATGTATATTTGTTTAATTTTCTTGACTTTATCCTTATAACTTATGTAGGGTGGCATTGCAGAGAGATTGGGGTCGCGGAGGAGGGTAACACCCTCATAATTAATAATTTCATATGTGATGATTTGTCTTAGGTTAAATTACAATGTATCAATTTGTATGTCTATTAATTCATTGATGAAAATAACTTATAACACTGTTTATTCTTTGTGTAGTCTCTAGAGCGTCGAAGCACGCCCAGGCCTAGAACCTCTCGAGGTGCATCCTCAAGAAAGAGAAGAAATATAGATATCTAGGATGCTCCTGAGGGTGACGAGGGTGGAAATGGTCAATGATTGACCAACTATTGCCATTTTGTAGCTAGGCCATGATANTTGTCGCTTTGTATACTGGGCACAATTTGTCATTTTCTAAAAAATGTACAATTTAGACGATGTTATATTTCATGGCACATTTTTTATGAATCTCATTGTTTCTACATTTGATATGGATGAATATATGAATTTCAAAGTGTTTGAATTCCAAAGTGTATGAATTTTATGTGTATTAATCCCTTAATTTGTTTCTAAAGTGATTATAAATACTTGCATTACGTAATAAGGAATAGATTATGGTGGAAAGTATTGCTAAATGCTAAATCCATAAGCAATTAATGGTTCTCAAGTAGCATTGCTTGATAATCAACCATGTATCTTTACATCATCGATAGATCATTCCTTCTGAATTATTTGCATGAATGTTGTGGATATCCATATTATAACTCACATGCAACAATATGGAGTACCTATTGAATTATCTTCATCTAAATTCAATGACAATCCACACTCAAATAGTGGTCACTTGAAAATATTGTGACCTTAAAACTGACATATTACAATAATTTATTATAGAAATAAATTTTCTCATTTATCTTCTACATAATTGTAAATCACTTAACAATTTCAACTCAATGTTATTTTCTAGGGTACACACGTTATTCCCCTCTTTCTATGCATGACATATACAAAATCATTTGATTTATGTGTAACCCTTCATAAATGCCAAAAAGACTAGTCAATGACTCATTAATGCACATGTTTGTTTAGATTGTGTAGTGGGTATATGCAAATTTTGTTAAACCCATCAATTATTAATAACATTTATTCAGTCTTCCATGATTTCCACTAAACTTATTAATTTTGATCAATAGAATGAGAGAGTTCACGTGGAAACTAGATCTTAGAATGGGTATCATTTTCCACCTACAAATAAAGGTTTTTAGGTTACATTTCATGACACAATATAGAAAGTAATGCTAAGCTACCAAAATTCCTCCAGGGAGACTTGAAATCGTTATTCTTTTCCCTTCACCATATATGAGATTTTATTGCACATTCCTACCCAATTTTTGGGTCAGAGCACACAAGGAGACAAAGGACCCTCCCAACCCTAATCCCAGAAACTTGTTGATGCCATGCCATTGTCATTACTTTCCAAGTCATTCCATGCCATTCCATTTCCATTTCCACGCCATTATCAAACCTTTCCATGCCATGCCATTTACATGCATTTCCAATCCATGCCATGCCATGCCATTTCCATGCCTTGACATATCATGCCAATGTTATTCCTTTCCGAGACATGCCATTCCATTGTCATGTCATTGCCATGCCATGTCGTGTCATTGTCATGTAGTTTCCCATTTTAACATATATAACAATAAATATAACTTTCTATTGTCACGCCATAACATTGACATGCCTCGCCAAGCCAATAAATGATATTAACTATGTTACAACATGATAAATATAACAAACCTTAACACAAGTAATCATTAAATGAAAGGGTGATGAAAATCCAAGCCTAAACTAGGGTTTAGATAACAAATGCTTGTTGAAATGCATGATGACACACAAAAGCCCTGGAATATTCAAGACAACAAACCCTATAATATTCAAGACATTATTTTTATTCCTGGCAAGCCATGCCATTCCATGCCATGCCATGACATTGACATGCCTTTCCAAGCCATGCCATTGTCATGTAGCTTCCCAAGATGGCACATAACAACCCTATAATATTCAAGACACCAATCCCTAGAATATTCAAGACATCATTGCCATGGCACATAACAACCCTAGAATATTGAAGACATCATTGCAATGCCATTTCCATGCCTTGCCAAGCCATGCCATTTTCAAGCCATGCCATGCCATGCATAATATTATGCCAAACCAAGCCATGCGATGCCATGACATGCATTTCCTTTCCTTGCCATGCCATGCCTTTCCTTACCATGCATTGGGATGGTATGCATTGCCTTGTATGGTATGCATTGGAAACGGTATGGTATGGTATGGTATGCACTGCCTTGCCATTGCCTTGTATGGTATGCATTGAAAATGGTGTGGTATGGTATGGTATGGTATGCATTGCCTTACCATTTCCATTTCCTTGATTTGCATGGTATGATATGGTATGTATTGCATGGTATGGTATGGTATGCCATTGCCTTGCCTTGCATGGTATGGTATGGTATGGCATGGTATGCATTTTCATTGGAAATGGTATGGTATGCATTGGCATTGGCAATGGTATGGTATGGTATGGTATGCATTGCCTTGCCATTACCTTGTATGGTATGCATTGACAATGGTATGGTATGGTATGCATTGGTAATGACAATGGTATGCATTGGAAATGGAAATGATATGAATTTCCTTGCCATTTCCTTGTATGGTATGCATTGGCAATGACAATGGTATGCATTGGCATGACATGCATTGCCTTGCCATTGCCTTGTATGGTATGCATTGGAAATGGTATGGTATGGTATGCATTGACATTGGCAATGGAAATGACAATGGTATGGTATGGTATGGTATGGTATGGTATGGTATGCATTTCCTTGCCATTTCCTTCCATGGTTTGGTATGCATTGCCATGCCATTGCCTTGTATGGTATGCATTGGCAATGGTATGGTATGGTATGGTATGGTAGGCATTGGCGAGTGAATTCCACAAAACCATAGGTAGTATGATATGTGCACCACCCCCTAGTTGAGATATGATATCACTAGGGTTAAGTAGGACAAGAAAAACTATGAATTTCAAACTAAAACAAGTCCAACCAAGTGATTTTCATTTTTGAGTTCTTGAGGACAAAATAACTCTTAGGAACCCACATTTCCTACCCCACACAACACAAGGAGTATTTTCTTCTCTACTACATAACCCCTTAGAGATACCTCCCCTCAGTACTCTTCAATGTAGGCATAGGAAGGTCCAGGTTGATATCTCAAGCCTCTGCATAATCCCCTTGGTTTCTTGACATTTTTTCCATGTCTAAAAGCTTCCTTTCATGGATGGTCTATTCTATCATGGACTTGGTTATATTCTTTATTTTGTCTACCCTCCAAAACTCTCATTTTCCCCCTTTTTTTCCAACCACCATTCCTTCCCATTCGAATTTCACATGTGTGCATGATGGCAAGGGAATTCCAATTCAACTTCTTTCCTAGTTCCAAGAATGTAGGGGAGACAACTTGCTAGTTTTTAGGAAATGATGGCTTAGATTGAGGAATGTGTTTCCTCTACTCCTTTTAACCTCTTTTAGCTTGGAAAATCATATTATGAAATGGGTGAAGTTCCAAGGTAATAAAAGATAGATTTTTTTAGGCATAAACCCCCCTTAGACTTCCTTCACCTTTCCTCTCTTGTGATATCATATCCCCTTTAGGTGCTCTTACTCCATCGGCCTTGATCCATTTTTATTAACTATAGAAACAAAATACTTACAATATTCAAGAGGGTCAAATTGGGATATTGCATCCCCTCCCCCTAGGAATGACATTGCCCTCGGTATTTTTTTACTGCAACGTTGTTTATGTGATCTAAAAATGAAGAAGACTTGAAATCTTGAAAATATTTGTAAGTAAATTTTATGTGTTAAAAGAAAATGGATCAACTTTGCGACACATTAATTAAAGGATTACTCATTCAAGATACAAATAAACAACAGCATAATCAATGAACATAAGCACATAAACACAACAATTGATAAAGGAGTTCACCCCTCTCTTGGGCTACATCTCCTGGTCCAACTTCCAATGGATCATTATTATTAATTTCTCAAAGTGCTCAAAAATGTGCTTTACAATGCTCAAATTGACCAACAGACTGCTCCAATGGCTTTAGAGCGTCTAGAAACCCCTAGCTAGGCTTTTTCGGCACCTCGTTTGGCCAAAAAATGAAGAAGTTAGGCTTCTTGGAAGTCCCCTCTTCAAGCTTGTTGTCTCTGCATCCACAAAACGCACCCTTGTTTCATGAACCTAGCACACATGCTTATTTAAGCACAAAAACCTGGCACCAGCGCAACCGCACCAACGATGCTAACTGTAGGACGGTTATGGGTGTGCCAGCCCCTAACCACCTAACACTCGGGCACATGAGGGTCCATATGACCAACGCAAATAAAAAAAGGGCTAACTGTTTGAAAGAGTGAATAAGGTCGTGCCAAATGTCGAGCGCATGGGCTATCCGTTGAAACTGTTTTAAACACTCCCACGCTCTTTGCAACGGTGGTCATATGTGGAACCGGGGCTGGCTCCATGCATAACACCAACTCCCGTGCACAAATACCATAGTATGGTCATATGTAATATAATAAAACCACGGGTCGGGGATAAGCCCCGACCCGACCCTCCGCCGACATGCATGTAAATCAAACTTAAATACAAATCAACTCATATATACAATAAGGAACAAACGGTGGTACGTTGGTCGGGCGGACTTTGTGAAGGATTTACATGGTGGGGAGGTCCGGGGTTCAAACCCCACGGACTCCAATATATTTTGATCAAACAACCAATATACCGGTGCCACGTGGCAGCCCATGACTCGACCATGTGGCACCAAACCACCAACCACATAATGCCACGTGTCGAAACACCATTCGACCACATATGCCAATCAACAACTTCCACACATGCCACATCATTGTACAGTCATACGGCCCTGCCACGTCATCTTGTACGGACTGTACAATCAGCGTCCCTTTTTTTGCCTATTTGACGATTCGAACAGATCGCAATATCTCTCGCTCCCGACGTCCGTTTGAGACGAAACGAGTTGCATTGGGTTCAAAACGATGAGGCCTACGCTCTCGTTCGATTTGAAGAGATTTCGAGCACTTTGAATTTTTGAGCAAAATTTGATCCCCTAATCACACCTCCCCATTGGGAAGCTTTTGGACCTCCAAAAGACTATTTTCAGTCTATGTGAAGATGAGGGTATAGTTCCCTCACCCTTCCAACCTCAATCCACTTGGCTTTTCTTGGATTGGTACCTTTAAGACCAACTCGAAGATACTCCACATTTCCTCGTTTTGAAGTTCGCATTCTCCTGTCAAGGATTGTGTCTTCATGCAGTTCTATAAGATACTCTAGGGAAAAATCATCTATAGAAGGAATATGAACATGCTCTCCATGATCTTCAATCAACGAAGGCTCATACAATTTCAAATTCTCAACATTAACGACTGCATACATTTGCATATAAGGAGGCAAATCTAAACGAAAAGCATTGTTACCAATCTTGTCGATAATCTTGAAAGGACCATATTGAATCGGTTTCAACTTTTTACCTTCTCCTTTAAGCCTCTCCTTACTGATGTAAAGCCAAACTTCATCTCC
>ML843054.1:21689-34319 GCA_009831015.1 Picea engelmannii
CCTTCAAGAGGCCATGTGTGGTTGTTTGAGGCATTCTTCTTGGCCCTGGATGGCTAAAATATTCCTTTAGGGAATAAAGTTCACGTTTCCTCCCCTAACCATGTTCAAGGCCCCAAGGTCCATATCTAGTTCTAAAAAATTATATGGGTACCTATATATCTAGTTAGAGGCAAAGGATGCCTTCGAGAGGTCATTTGTGGTGGTTCAAGGTGTCATTCTTAGCCCCAAAATCCTGGGAGATTCCTTTATGGCCTAACTCTTAGGTTTGTTCCCGACCATATCCAAGTTCTAAATATTCATACTCAATGTTCAAACACTCATAATGCTAACAATCCCCATACAAAGAGCAAGGATACACTGGAACAGTCCTTTTTGGTGGTTCAACATGTCATTATTGGTTGTATATTCCTAGAAGCTTCCTTTAGGACCTAAGGCATGGGTTTCCTCTTTCAATCATGCCCAAGTAACCAAGACCCATACTCAGTGCTAAAAATATCCTAATGATACCCATATGACTTGAAGGGAAAATATCCCCTTGAGAGGTCATCTATGGTGGTTTGAGGTGTCATTCATTCCCCTGAGCCCTAGAAGTTGCCTAAAGCCTCAAGAGGATGGGTGTTGTGGTTTGAGGCATCATGTGTGGCCTTGGATCCCTAGAAGCTTTGTGCTTTGACTAAGGCTTGGGTTTCCATTGACCATATCAAGGCCTTAAGACCCATACATAATGCTCAAAACCTTGTGAGGGCATTGACATCATTTCTTAGAGGCCAACGATACCCTCCATAGGTCAGGTGTGATGATTTTAGGTATTGTTAATGGATTTGGATGCATCAAATTTTTCTTTAGGACCTAAGGCATGGCCTTCTTCCCTAGATCGTTTTTAGGTCCCTGAAACACATACCTAATACTCAAAACCACCTAGTGGCACCAACATCCCCACTCATAGGCTAGGATACCCTTAGGGGGGAATGCATGGTTTTTAGAGGCATCCTTGTTGGCCCCATATGGATAAAAGATTCATTTAGGGACTAAGGTTCATCCTCCCTTCCCCCCCTGACTATGTATAGGGCCTTGGGACCCATTTTTGAGGTGACAATATCGATCTCGGATGCCTACAAGATTTTTTTTGAGCCTAAGGCTAGGGTTTCTTCCATCAACCATGTTCAAGGCACTGTGACCCAAATCTAGTGCTAAAAACATTCCAATAGATCCCATATCCCCTATTAAAATCCAAAGATACCATAGAAAGGTCCTATGTGGTGGTTCAAGTCGTCGTTCATGTCCCTTCAACCTTAGAAGATACCTTTAGGGCTCAAGGCCTAAGTTTTCTCCCCCAACCATGGTCAAGGAAACAAGATTCATACCTAGAGATAAAAACCTTCTAATGGTGCCCATATCCAAACTAAGAGGGAGATGATACTCTCAAGACATTATGTGTGGTGGTTTGAGATGTTATTCTTGGAGTTGGATGCCTAGAATTTTAGTTTAGGTCCTAAGGATCAATTTTCCTCTCTTGACCATGTTTTATGTCTTATGACCTATACTTGGTGCTCAAAACCTTCTAATGGTGTCCATATTGCAACTTTAAGGACACATATCCCATAGAGAGATAATCGATGGTGGTTTGAGCACCCATTAATGGATTTTGAGACATGTAAGCTACTTTTTAGGCCTAATAAGCAATATTCATCGCTTGACCTTGGGCCAAGTCTTCAGATTGATACCTACTTCTCTAAAAACCCTAATGGTGTGAATATGCCCACTAAGAGGCAAATGTGTCATTATTGGCCTTGAATGCATGAAATATTCTTTAAAGGCCTAAATCATAGGTTTCTTCTTGCCACCATTTCGAGGAACCCTTGACCCATAACTTGTGCTTGAAAATTGTAATGGTGCACATATCTCCACTTGGAGGCCAAATATCCCCTTTAGAGGTCATACAATTTTCATGCACCTTAATTCCTATAATCTTTATTTATGGCCTAAGACTTGAGTTCCCCCCCCCCTAACCATATCCAAGACCCTAAGACCCATACCTAGTTCTAAAAATTTCATAATATTATCAATATCCCCACTTAGATGGTAAGGATATGCTTAAGAGGTCATGTGTAATGGGTCAAGGTGTTGTTCTTAAACCTTGATGCTTAGAAGCTTCCTTTATGGTGCAAGGAATAGGTTTTCTCCTTCAAAGATGTGTAGGGCCCAAATAATTATGTACCTACTATAAAAAATCCCCTAATGGCACCCATATCCCTAGTCAAATGAAGGTATAACCTTGAGAGGTCTTGTGTGGTGGTTTGAGGTGTTTTTCATAGCCATGTCTTCCAAAATGATTACTTTGGGGTCCAATCACCGTGTTCCCCTCATGATCATTTTTTTTAGAAAAATGGGTGTGCTAGTTTTACCATAGACAATATAACAATATTGTCACCCAAACATAGTCACAAAGGCCACCCCGAAGCACCTTAACCTTGACAGAAAAAATATTCCAATAGCAGACCAATATCCAACCAAGGCTAGCGCACCAAGCAAGGATAACCAAAGACCAAGCATAAATTCCAAACCAATAACCCAAGACAAAGTCACTACTACAAAAGTTGCAGTTCTCCTTCACTCATGCACACTTCTTTCCCTTATGCAGTTGTGAGTGAGTGAGTGACAAATTATATCTAGCTCCCTTTATTTATACTGCTCCATCTTAACTGACTAGGCCGACTTCTCTTCCTGGGGGATAATAACTCAATATTAATTAATTCTGTTAAGCTGACTTGTATTCTAGGGTTATTATCCAAAGCTTTAGGGTTTCTCTAGCTTCCTGGAATATTCTCGTCTCGTCAAAGGTTACATGTGGAGTCTAATACCTTCCGCAACTACCGTAATATCAACACTCCCTCGTAGCTAGGGAGGTTTTAAAGGCAATGTTATTGAGAACTGTTGGCATAGGGGTAGACCCAGGGTTCAACACTTAACAGGGCACCAAAAAAACCCTGACTACAGACCCTTTCGGAAACACCTGTGAAGCAGGCGAAGTCTCACCCGAGGTAGAAGCAGGGGGGGTTACAAGACGCAGGTGTCTGTAACCAAGTTGGGACACATATATGTGATAACAAAACTTCGTATAATATTCTTTTAACGCTTAGGAAGTGACATGAATTAGTTTATTAGCCTTATTAAAATCCCAGAACATAATCTAAGATAGATCTAGCGCAGTAACAACAAAATATTATGCACCTTAAACACTTAGCACTTAGCATTGTGAATCAGATCTAGCATTTTAAAATAAGCAAAGAATTTAAGCAACACATACATATCCATTACACATTCTAATATAAGAACTAAGAAAAATATAACAGAGATAACATTGAACAAAGAAAACCATGAGACTCCAGACATACGTGGTTCATCCCAGAGTGGGGCTATGTCCACAAACTGCTTTGCCTCTTTATTATTTTCCAAATCTTACATTCATTCACTCCTGTGCATTAAGACACAAAGTCAAGTTTCACACTAGACATGAGATCTGCGCACTGAGCACCAGATCCCCCTTCCAAAACTAGGTCAAATGCACATAGCCAGATCACAACTTTTGCACCTTCTACAAAATCATAGTCACACACATACATGCCTTTGCACAAAGAAAATATGTTCACACAGAACTACATTCAATTCTATAGCTACTTTTACAATACAATATTCTTTATTTATATCTTACAAACCCTTACAATAAGGCCTAAACATGGGAAAACCCCATGGGCCGATATCCCATAACCCCATTACAAAACCCTGAGGACCCTTTACTGGGTCCACATAACCCTAAAAAATGGTGAGATATACGATCTCATCTCCTCTTGGGCATTCCTTCTTCGACCAACGTGTCAAAGTCCAAAAGTGGGCCAAAACTGACCAAAGTTTCCCCAAAACTTGGTCAAGGGCCAACATGCCCCCAACACTCACCTGTGACTTGTCCCGAGTCACTAAGGTGCAGACAATGCTACTTCAAAAGCCTCAAGCTTAACTCGAGCTTCCTCAACTTGCTTCCTCGCCTGAGCCTCCTACTCAGTGAGTTCCTGGACTATCTGGTCTGTAACAGGCCCTTCTAGGTGTTGTTCTACTGCTACAACTACTTGATCTAGTTGTGAGCCCTGTCCATCAATATCCTCGAACAACTTGCAGGCTTCATCCTGCACATGTTGTATCTTCTGCGTTACTTCCATTACCTTACCCTAGATGGTAGTGATCTTCTACTATAATGCACGCTGCTCCTGGGATCTCTTCATTCTTTCCACTATGATGAGCAACTTCATTTGCGCTTGCAACGAAAATGCTTGCTGCTGCACCTCCTGTAACTGTGCTTCTACCTTCCTTAGCTCTAGATCCTTGACGAGGCGTTCATATGTTTGGGCGCTTTTATCATTAACTATTTACATTTTGAGGTGAGGGATCTTATTCTTGCTACTGCATTTTTGGCGGTCTCCTCCCTCTGGTCACACAATTCCTATGGGGTGCTCGGTACTGTTTGGGCCTCCAATTATTTTATCCTAGTTTGAAGCTACTGGAGGGTCTCTGCGAGATTTACTACTTGAGCTTTGATCGACTCTTGATCCTCCTGTGCCAAGCTTGGCATAGAGAGACATTCTTTACTCACCACTTCTTTGACCATGGCCTGCTCTACCAACAACTGCTCTTTTTTCCTCTGTAGCTGGTATTTTTCCTCCTGAAGCTTTGCTTGAATCTCTACTTTATCGCTTTCATGGGAAGCTACACTGTCCTGAGCTGCTCGTAATTGTATTAGGACTTCATCTTTCTCCCTTTTCAAGGATTATGTAGCCTTCTCCTTCTCTTCCTGCGCTCTATGGAACCGAACTTTTGTTGCATCCACAATCCTTCTCAATTGGGCTGGTTCATCCCCCAATTCTGCAGTCTGTTACGAGGAAGGTGAAGACATCACGGTAGGTATGTGCGGACCAAGCAGACAACTTGCTGCACTTCCTTCAATTCTCTCTCAATTATTCCGTATAACTCCTCCTGCTTCTCTCCGTATCTCTGTAAGATTTCTTCATAAGCATCTTCCATAGCTCTGCGGACCAGACTGATGTCGTTCTCTGTGAGAATGGCCTCCAACTATTTCTTATTGGCACACGTCTTTGATCCCGATTATTTTCGGCACGAAATGAGAGCAGAGCTATAATAAAGAAATGCACAGAGATATCACATATATCCAATAATATAACATAAATATATAAGAGATGCAACCATAAACACATAGATACAATAATACACGATTTCTATTAATAAAATAAATGTACAGAGACTGTAAAAATACAGAGTGAAAGACTCGCTAGAATTGTGGCAACTTATCTCTGAGAAGAGATGTGACGGCTACTCGCATTCGCAAGAATATGATTACAATGAGGCTTTGAAGGCCTTTTTACAATAAAAAGGAATGCCAAAAACCCTAGACATCCAAAAACCTAACCCTAGGAGATGAAGCGCCAAAAGTCACGTGGGCCCCATTTGGGTAAGTTAGTACATCAACTTCCCGGGGTCGTAACTTTTGCATACGATCTCTGTTTTAGGCGTATGATAGCTCGTTCGAAAGGTGTCGTCGAGGAGATTCATTTTGGGGGCTCAATCATGCCTTTGGATATCATTTAGAAGCTCGATCTCGAAAAACCTTCATTTAGGCCCTCAAAATGGCCCTGGAAGTTAAAACCTGCTAAAAATAGTAAATTGCCAAAATTGCCAGAAAACAGTTTTGAGCTAGTCGGAAAAGGTGGGTGGCCACTGATATCCACCTGGATCAATCCTCCCTCCTTAGGAAACAATGGTATCCATTGCGTTGAGTTCCTGGGGGAGAGGGAAAAGTGTTTGCTGGATATGCATCTTGGTGAGCTGCTTGTATTGCTGGAGACGTCACGCTGCTTAGTTTGTGGAAGTCTGTCATGAACCTGTTGAAGCTGAGGTTGTTCAAAAAGTCGAGCTATATGAGAGGAAGGTGTGCAGAAGGAATCTTTGCTCTTTGCTACAACCTTGTCGACCTGCTTTTGTTGGATAGAAGGTGTAGGGGGCAAGGCTGTAGTGGCTGCAGTGTCCTTCTATTTCCCTTTTGAACAGATTGTGAAGAAGTTGAATTTTGCAGTATGAGATACTACCTTGCGACAATTTTTAGGTGGAAAAATAGTTGGAACTACCTCTGGTATTATGTAGAGATGACCCCCCAAAGTAACAATGACACTACATGGTCGAGACTCATAAACAACATGGCATCTCCACATATATGGTTGGACCAAGAGAACATCACAAACATCCAGTGGGGCAACATCACATAATACCTCATCCTTGAAGGGATGGATGCCATATGACAATCGACAGTGTTGGCTGACATGGAGATCTCGTCCTTGCCGAAGCCACCCGATGTTGTATGGCTGCAGGTGTGGTGTTGTCAACAATCCCAACTGTTTGACGACCTCTGCTGAGATGAGGTTTTTCTAGCTTCCGCTATCAACAATAAAATGCAGCAGGGTCCCATTCACCCACATCTGTGAATGAAAAAGGCGCTCCCCCTCTTCAGGATCTGTTGGTTCTTCTGGTTGAATTGCTGCGGTCGCGACAATAGCAGTGGGGTCTGCGTCAATGATCTGTCCTTTACCAGTATTTTCAGAATCAGGGTTTGGCTCTTTGTCTTTGATCTCGACCACCAATGACTGTTTTGAGCGACATTCATCGATGTTGTGATAGGGGATTTTGTGGAAATCACACCATTTTTAGGTGTCCTTCTTTGTCTTCCCGTGACCCTTATTTTCCTGTGTCTTGGACTGGTTTTTGGGAGACTGTTTGTTAGGGCCGTCTTTGTCATACTTTGGTTGTTGTGGATTTGCATACCCTAATTCCCATTTGTTCTGGTGCTTAAATTTATACTCAATTTTAACAACATATCGATAAGCAGCACCGAGTGATGAGATGTCCAAAAAATCCATTTCAGTCTGGATGTATCTGTGTAGAGACCCACTGTATTTCAGAACCAAATGTTGCTCAGAGTCTTTGATACCCAACTTGGTGCACAAGGTATGGAAGGTATTGGTGAACTTCAGAACTACTTGGCCCTTCTCTCGCCGCAGTGTGGTCCATCTCATGTACTTGTCCTCATAGTTGCCAACAAGGTAATACTATTCCTTTACTGCATCCACAAAAAATTCCCAAGTGGGATCGACCCCATATATTCCAGACTCCTCTGTGGAACTTTTCTCCCAGTAAGTTTCCGACCAATGTTTGACATGAGGGAGAGCTTTAAGGAGTGCGAAGGTGATCTTTTCTTTGTAGGAAAAATTGTGAACAGAGAAATAACCTTCTAGCAGAGTTAACCATTTTTCTAGGGCTTCTGCATCTATCTGTCCTTCAAATACAGGAATACCAAAATTAACTTGTACCATGAAAGGCGAGGTGCCTCCAAAGTGGCCGCTTGATGAATATGTGCTTGATGCTATCGACAGGTGTTTAAGGATGTGGGAAAAATTCTCCATCATTTCGTCCCTCTGTCGTGTGAGAGCTTGCTCAAGCAACAGATTGATATGATTGTCTTCTCCGTCGTTTTTCTTTTTTTCCTCCATTGAGGGTTTCTTGGGTGTGCGAGAGCGATTGTCTTCAAGAGAGACAATCTCGAGACCCAAATTTCTATACTTGGACCTCGTTGGGGACATGCACTGAAAAAATGATCAAGAGCAGCCTGCTCTGATACCACTGATCGAGATTATTTTCGGCACAGAATGAGAGCGAAGATATAATAAAGAAATGCACAGAGATATCGCGTATATCCAATAATATAACAAAAATATATCAAAGATGCAACCATAAACATAGAGATACAGTAAAACACGATTTATATTAATAAAAGAAATGTACAGAGACTGTAAAAATACAGAGTGAAAGACTCGCTAGAATGGTGGCAGCTTATCTCTGAGAAGAGATGTGACGGCTACTCGCATTCGTAAGAAGATGATTACAATGAAGCAATGAAGGCATTTTTACAATAAACAAGAATTCCCAAAACCCTATACATCCAAAAACCTAACCCTAGGAGATGAAGCGCCAAAAGTCATATGGGCCCCGTTTGGGTAAGTTAGTACATCAACTTCTCAGGGTTGTAACATTTGCATACGATCTCCATTTTAGGTGTATGATAGCTCGTTGGAAAGGTGTCATCGAGGAGATTCATTTTGGGGGCTCAATCATGCTTTAGCTATCATTGAGAACATTGATCTCGAAAAAACTTAATTTAGGCCCTCAAAACGGTCTCGAAAGTTAAAACCTGCTAAAAATAGTAAATTGCCAAAATTGTCAGAAAACTTTTTTGAGCAAGTCGAAAAGGTGGGTGGCCACTGATATCCACCTAGATCAAGCCTCCATCCTTAGGAAGCAATGGTCTCCATTGTATTGAGTTCCCGGGGGAGAGGGAAAAGCGTTTGCTGGATTTGCATCTTGGTGAGCTACTTGTATTGCTGGAGACATCGCATTGCTTAGTTTGTGGAAGTCTGTCATGAACCTGTTGAAGCTGAGGCTGTTCAACAAGTCGAGCTACATGAGAGGAAGGTGTGCATAAGGAATCTTTGTGCTTTGCTACAACTTTTTCGACCTACTTCTGTTGGATAGAAGGTGTAGGGGGAGAGGCTGTAGTGGTTGAAGTGTCCTTCTGTTCCCCTTTTGAACAGATTATGAAGAAGCTGAATTTTGCAGTATGAGATACTACCTTGCGACACTTTTTAGGTGGAACAATAGTTGGAACTACCTCTGATATTCTGTAGAGACGACCCCCCAAGGTAACAATGACATGACTACGTGGTCGAGACTTATAAACAACATGGCGTCTTCACATATATGGTTGGCCCAAGAGAACATCACAGACATCCAGTGGGGCAATATCAAATAATACATCATCCTTGAAGGGTTGGATGCCGTATGAAAATCGACACTATTGGCTGACACGAAGATCTCATCCTTGCCGAAGCCACCCGATGTTGTATGGCTGTGGGTGTGGTTTTGTCGACAATCCCAACTATTTGATGACCATTGCTGAGATGAGGTTTTTATGGCTTCCGCTATCAACAATAAAATGCAGTAGGGTCCCATTCACCCACATCTATGAATGAAAAAGGCGCTCCCCCTCTTTAGGATCTGTTGGTTCTTCTGGTTGAATTACTGCGGTCACGACAATAATAGTGGGGTCTGCATCAATTATCTTTCCTTTACCATTATTTTCAGAATCAGATTCAGAATCAGGGTTTGGCTACTTGTCTTTGATATCGGCCACCAATGACTGTTTTGAGCGACATTCATCAGTGTCGTGCCAGGGGCTTTTGTTGAAATCACACCATTTTCCGGTGTCCTTCTTTGTCTTCCCGTGACCCTTCTTTTCCTGTGTCTTGGACTGGTTTTCGGGATACTGTTTGTTAGGGCCGTCTTTGTCATACTTTGGTTGTTGTGGATTTGCATACCTGAATTCTCATTTGTTCAGGTTCTTAAATTTCTGCTCAATTTTAATAGCATATCGATAAGAAGCATTGAGTGATGAGATGTCCATAAAATCCATTTCAGTCTGGTGCATTTGTGTAGAGCCCCACAGTATTTCAGAACCAAATTTCGCTCAGGGTCTTTGTTACCCAGCTTGGTGCGTAAGGTATTGGTGAACTCCATAACTGATTGGCCCTTCTCTTGCCGTAGTGTGGTCCATCTCATGTACTGGTCCTCATAGTTGCCAATAGGGTAACACTGTTCCTTTACCGCATCCACAAAAAAATCCTAGGTGGGATCGACCCCATATATTCCAGACTCCTTTGTGGAACTTTTCTCCTAGTAAGTTTCCCACCAATGTTTGACATGAGGGAGAGCTGTAAGGAGTGCGAAGGTGATATTTTCTTTGTCGGAAAAATTGTGAACAGAGAAATAACCTTCTAGCAAAGTTAACCATTTTTTTAGGGCTTCTACATCTATATATCCTTCAAATATAGGAATATCAAAATTAACTTGTACCTTGA
Organism: Picea engelmannii; assembly: GCA_009831015.1. Lineage (NCBI taxonomy): Eukaryota > Viridiplantae > Streptophyta > Pinopsida > Pinales > Pinaceae > Picea > Picea engelmannii. Next base: position 31,718 of record ML843054.1, read on the forward strand.
AAGGTGAGGTGCCTCCAAAGTGGCCGCTTGATGAAGATGCACCTGATGCTATCGACATGCATTTAAGGATGTGGGAAAAATTCTCCATCATTTCGTCCCTCTGTTGCGTGAGAGATTGCTCAAACAATAGATTGATAGGATCGTCTGCTCCGTCGTTTTTCTTTTCTTCTTCCATTGAGGGTTTCTTGGGTGTGCGAGAGCGATTGTCTTCAAGAGAGACAAGCTCGAGACCCAACTTGCTATACTCGGACCTCGTCGGGGACATGCACTGAAAAAACAATCAAGAGCAGCCTACTCTGATACCACTGATCCAGATTATTTTCGACACGAAATGAGAGTGGAGATATAATAAAGAAATGCGCAGAGATATATCATATATCCAATAATATAACAAAAATATATCAGAGATACAACCATAAACAAAGAGATACAGTAATATACGATTTCTATTAATAAAATAAATGTAGAGAGACTATAAAAATACAGAGTGAAAGATTCATTAGAATGGTGGCAACTTATCTTTGAGAAGAGATGTGACGGCTACTCACATTCACAAGAAGATGATTACAATGGGGCTCTGAAGGCCTTTTTACAATAAAAATGAATGCCAAAAAACCTAGACATCCAAAAACCTAACCCTAGGAGATGAAGCGCCAAAAGTCATGTGGGCCCCGTTTGGGTAAGTTAGTACATCAACTTCCTGGGGTCGTAACTTTTGTGTACGATCTCCGTTTTACGCGTATGATAGCTCGTTCGAAAGGTGTCATTGAGGAGATTCATTTTGGGGATTCAATCATGCCTTCAACTATCATTGATAATCTCGATCTCGAAAAACCTTCATTTAGGCCTTGAAAATGGCCCCGGAAGTTAAAACCTGGTAAAAATAGTAAATTGCCAAAATTGCCAGAAAACTGTTTTGAGCCAGTTGAAAAAGGTAGGTGGCCACTGATATTCACCTAGATCAATCCTCCCTCCTTAAGAAGAAATGGTCTCCATTGCATTGAGTTCCTAGGGGAGAGGGAAAAGCGTTTGCTGGATCTGCATCTTGGTGAGTTGCTTGTATTACTGGAGACGTCGCGCTGCTTAGTTTGTGGAAGTCTGTCATGAACCTGTTGAAGCTGAGGCTGTTCAACAAGTCGAGATACATGAGAGGAAGGTGTGGAGAAGGAATATTTGTGCTTTGCTGCAACCTTGTCGACCTTCTTTTGTTGGATAAAAGGTGTAGGGGGCGAGGCTGTAGTGGTTGAAGTGTCCTTCTGTTCCCCTTTTGAACAGATTGTGAAGAAGCTAAATTGTGCAGTATGAGATACTACCTTGCGACACTTTTTAGGTGGAACAATTGTTGGAACTACCTCTGGTATTCTGTAGAGATGACCCCCCAAAGTAACAATGACACTATGGTGTCGAGACTCATAAACAACATGGCGTCTCCACGTATATGGTTGGCCCAAGAGAACATCACAAACATCCAGTGGGGCAACATCACATAATACCTCATCCTTGAACGGTTGGATTCCATATGAAAATCGACACTGTTGGCTGACACTGAGATCTCGTCCTTAGCGAAGCCACCCGATGTTGTATGGCTACGGGTGTGGTGTTGTCGACAATCCCAACTGTTTGACGACCTCTGCTGAGATTAGGTTTTTCTGGCTTCCGCTATCAACAATAAAATGCAGCGGGGTCCCATTCATCCACATCTGTGAATGAAAAAACACTCCCCCTCTTCAGGATATGTTGGTTCTTCTGGTTGAATTGCTACGGTCGCGACAATAGCAGTGGGGTTTGCGTCAATGATCTGTCCTTTACAAGTATTTTCAGAATCAGATTTTGAATCAGGGTTTGGCTTCTTGTCTTTGATCTTGGTCACCAATGACTGTTTTGAGCGACATTCACCAGTGTTGTGCCAGGGGATTTTGTGGATATCACACCATTTTCCGCTGTCCTTCTTTGTCTTCCCGTGACCCTTCTTTTCCTGTCTCTCGGACTGGTTTTCGGGAGACTATTTTTTAGGGCTGTCTTTGTCATACTTTGGTTGTTGCGGATTTGCATACCCAAATTCCGATTTGTTCTGGTTCTTAAATTTCTTCTCAATTTTAACAGCATATCGATAATCAACACCGAGTGATGAGATGTCCAAAAAATTCATTTCGGTCTGAATGTATCTATGTAGAGCCCCACGGTATTTTAGAACCAAATGTCGCTCGGAGTCTTTGATACCCATCTTGGTGCACAAGGAATGGAAGGTATTGGTAAATCCTAAACTACTTGGATCTTCTCTTGCTGCAGTGTGGTCCATCTCATGTACTGGTCCTCATAGTTGCCAACAGGGTAATACTGTTCCTTTACCGCATCCACAAAAAAATCCCAAGTGGGATCGGCCCCATATATTCCAGACTCCTCTGTATAACTTTTCTCCCAGTAAGTTTCCCACCAATGTTTGACATGAGAGAGAGCTATAAGGAGTGCGAAGGTGATCTTTTCTTTGTCAGAAAAATTGTGAACAGAGAAATAACCTTCTAGCAGAGTTAACCATTTTTCTAGGGCTTCTGCATCTATCTGTCCTTCAAATACAGGAATATCAAAATTAACTTGTACCTTG
>ML843054.1:34369-60695 GCA_009831015.1 Picea engelmannii
GATCTTTTCTTTGTCAGAAAAATTGTGAACAGAGAAATAACCTTCTAGCAGAGTTAACCATTTTTCTAGGGCTTCTGCATCTATCTGTCCTTCAAATACAGGAATATCAAAATTAACTTGTACCTTGAAAGGCAAGGTGCCTCGAAAGTGGCCACTTGATGAAGATGCACCTGATTCTATCGACAGGCGTTTAAGGATGTAGGCGAAATTCTCCATCATTTCGTCCCTCTGTCGCGTGAGAGCTTGCTCAAGCAAGAGATTGATAGGATCGTCTGCTCCGTCGTTTTTATTTTCTTTCTCAATTGAGGGTTTCTTGGGTGTGCGAGGGAGATTGTCTTCAAGAGACACAAGATCGAGACCCAACTTGCTATACTTGGACCTCGTCGCGGAAATGCACTGAAAAAATGATCAAGAGCAGACTTCTCTGATACCACTGATCCAAAATATTTTCGACACGAAACTAGAGCGAAGATATAATAAATAAATGCACAAAGATATCGCGTATATCCAATAATATAACAGAAATATATCAGAGATGAAACCATAAACACAGAGATATAGTAATACACAATTTATATTAATAAAAGAAATGTACAGAGACTGTAAAAATATAGAGTGAAAGACTCGCTAGAATGGTGGCAGCTTATCTCTGAGAAGAGATGTGACGACTGTTAGCGTCATAAGTCACCCCTGGATTGCAGCAGGAGCAGAGCCCGAAGCCCATCAGTTTGTGTCACGATTTGTTTAATGGGGTGATCAAATGGAAGTTAACTCAAAACGATGTGGTTCTAACTCCGAAACTAGGCCAGGCATGCATGGGCAAGTGAGGTCTTAGATAACTTCAGACAGTGAGTTGTAGTAAGGGTGAGTAGGGGGAAGACTTGTATCAGAGAGGTGCAAAGGTCTGTCGTAAACATCAGGTTTCTAATAGACTGTAGGAGAAGGCATCTAAACGCAAGATCTTCTTACATTCAAACGCAAAACATTGGAGAATACAACAATGCAACAATAAATCCTTTATCATAACACGATTGCAATAATTCGCACGAATCAGTCGTTCGCGAACTCTCTCGGCATGAGATGAAAATTAGATGGAGCAAGAAAGACTGTCTGTCATAAAACAAGAAATATCACATATAGACGGATAACCAGAGAACTAGAGTGTGTTAAAACTTTACAATCTGGAGCTTTGCTCTACCATCTATCCCCCTTTTCCAAAATAGCGAAAACGCCTACATATACTCAAAAACAACAACAACAACAAAAACAAGACGCTGCATTAAAAACATTGCGTCTGCATGTCTTCTGACAGTCTGCACATGCAGACTCTGGCCGATCGTGCACCCAAGACTTTGTGTCCCCTCGGCCAAATCGAACGGCTATTCTTTGTCAGACGCCACCTTAACTGCACATGGCTCCTGCAAGGGAAGTAGCTGAGCCATTAAGAGCCGAGCTAGCGTGTGCAGACCTCCTTGGCGAGTCGAGAACTCGGCATGGATTGTTTGGAAAAATGGGTACACAGGACCCTCTCGAGCAGTCCGCTTGCCAGACCCTCCATTCCTAGCATTTAATGAATGAGGAGAGGCCTCAACCACCATTTCTCGCCTTCATTTACTCCAAGTGAAAACCAGGATCGAGGTCGGATCAAATGGCACTTGGAGATCATGGTGATTCCTTCTGTGAACATACACGACGCCTTCGACCCTTCTTGAACAACTCTTTTCTTTCCCAAGTGACCATGGGATGTGACCATGTGCTCATTCCCAAGGCGCCTTCGGCGTTCGCGAATGGGGAGGAGCTAATCCTTGCTTCTTGAAATCGCGATGAGCGAAACGTCGAGATGACTTAATCTGGCGCCATGCGTCCCTCTAGATCTGACGGCTCTGAACTCTCCTGACGATGCCGTGGGCCCGGGCCCTGGACACTCCCGGCACCTCGCGCATCAGGGATATGAAGGAGCTGCTCTTTGTGCGTTGGAGTCGCGATGAGCGAATAGGCGAGGAGCCTAATCGCGTGCCAGGTGTCTCCTGTGGACGGACGGTTGAGATTGCCTCGTGATATTGCGGGCCCTACTTTGAGCATCTTCGGCACTTTCAGGGTTCGGGGTTTCGAGAGATAGGACAACATGGAACCTTTACCCCTTGAAATCCTGATTGTCAAAACGCCGATGCGAGTGGATCTCTCTCCACGCATCCTCTAGATGGATGACTGTTATCTTTCTCTGCACACAATATGGACGCCATCGATTGCGTTATCTTCGGCGCACCTTTCTATTCGCGATTTCCCGCCAACCGTTGATATTCTCATATGGATGGATCCAGACCATTGACACTATAATTTTTCTCGCTCACTTGATTTTAAGTCCGAAAATGACTTCTTCTGTTCGCTGTGCTTGGGCGCTCCTCGTGCAACCTGCAGACCTGGATATCCCGATGCCGAAGACAAGTAATGTTGCTCACAACTACTACTCGCATTTGCAAGAAGATGATTACAATGAGGCTCTGAAGGCCTTTTTACAATAAACAAGAATTCCAAAAACCCTATACATCCAAAATCCTAACCCTAGGAGATGAAGCGCCAAAAGTCATGTGGGCCTCATTTGGGTAAGTTAGTACATCAGCTTCCCGAGGTTGTAACTTTTGCATACGATCTCCGTTTTAGGGGTATGATAGCTCGTTGGAAAGGTGTCATTGAGGAGATTCATTTTGGAGGCTCAATCATGCCTTCAAATAACTTTAAGAACCTTGATCTCGAAAAACCTTCATTTAGGCCCTCAAAATGGCCCCGAAAGTTAAAACGTGCTAAAAATAGTAAATTGCCAAAATTGCCAGAAAAATGTTTTGAGCCACTTGGAAAAGGTGGGTGGCCATCGATATCCACCTAGATCAATCTTCCCTCCTTAGGAATAAATGGTCTCCATTGCGTTGAGTTCCCGGGGGAGAGGGAAAAGCGTTTGCTAGATATGCATCTTGGTGAGCTGCTTGTATTGCTGGAGACGTCGCGCTGCTTAGTTTGTGGAAGTCTGTCATGAACCTGTTGAAGCTGAGGTTGTTCAACAATTTGAGCTACATGAGAGGAAGGTGTGCAGAAGGAATATTTTCACTTTGCTGCAACCTTGTCGACTTGCTTCTGTTGGATAGAAGGTGTAGGGGGCGAGGCTGTAGTGGTTGCAGTGTCCTTCTGTTTCCCTTTTGAACAGATTGTGAAGAAGCTGAATTTTGCAGTATGAGATACTACCTTGCGACACTTTTTAGGTGGAACAATAGTTGGAACTACCTCTGGTATTCTGTAGAGACGACCCCCCAAGGTAACAATGACATCACATAATACCTCATCCTTGAAGGGTTGGATTCCGTATGACAATCGACACTGTTGGCTGACACAGAGATCTCGTCCTTGCCGAAGCCACCCGATGTTGTATGGTTGCGGGTGTGGTGTTGTCAAGAATCCCAAATGTTTGACGACCTTTGCTGAGATGAGGTTTTTTTGGCTTTCGCTATCAACAATAAAATGTAGTGGGGTCCCTTTCACCCACATCTGTGAATGAAAAAGGCGCTCCCCCTCTTCAGGATCTCTTGGTTCTTTTGGTTGAATTGCTACAGTTGCGACAATAGAAGTGGGGTCTGCGTCAATGATCTGTCCTTTACCAGTATTTTCAGAATCAGATTTTGAATTAGGGTTTGGCTCCTTGTCTTTGATGTCGTCCACTAATGACTATTTTGAGCGACATTCATCGGTGTTGTGCCAGGGGTTTTTGTGGAAATCACACCATTTTCGGGTGTTCTTCTTTGTCTTCTCATGACCCTTCTTTTCTCGTGTCTTGGACTGGTTTTCGGGAGACTGTTTGTTAGGGTCGTCTTTGTCATACTTTGGTTGTTGGAGATTTTCATACCCAAATTCCCGATTGTTCTGGTGCTTAAATTTTTTCTCAATTTTAACAACATATCGATAAGCAACACTGAGTGATGAGATGTCCAGAAAATCCATTTTAGTCTGGATGTATCTGTGTAGAGCCCCACGATATTTCAGAACCAAATGTCACTCGGAGTCTTTGATACCCATCTTGGTGCGCAAGGTATGGAAGGTATTGGTGAACTCTGGAACTTCTTGGCACTTCTCTTGCCGCAGTGTGGTCCATCTCATGTACTAGTCCTCATAGTTGCCAACAGGGTAATACTGTTCCTTTACCGCATCCAAAAAAAAATCCCAAGTGGGATCGACCCCATATATTCTAGACTCCTCTGTGGAAATTTATCCCAGTAAGTTTCCCACCAATGTTTGACACGAGGGAGAGTTTTAAGGAGTGCGAAGGTGATCTTTTCTTTGTCGCAAAAATTGTGAACAAAGAAATAACCTTCTAGTAGAGTTAACCATTTTTCTAGGGATTCTACATCTATCTATCCTTCAAATACAGGAATACCAAAATTAACTTGTACCTTGAAAGGCGAGGTGCCTCCAAAGTAGCCAATTGATGAAGATGCGCTTGATGCTATCAACATGCATTTAAGGATGTGGGCAAAATTCTCCATCATTTCGTCCCTCTGTCGTGTGAGAGCTTGCTCAAGCAACAGATTGATATGATCGTTTTCTCCATCGTTTTTCTTTTCTTCCGCCATTGAGGGTTTCTTGGGTGTGCAAGAGCGATTTTCTTCAAGAGAGACAAGCTCGAGACCCAAATTGCTATACTCGGACCTTGTCAGGGACATGCACTGAAAAAACCGTCAAGAGCAGCCTGCTCTGATACCACTGATCCAGATTATTTTTGGCATGAAATGAGAGCGGAGATATAATAAAGAAATGCACAGAGATATCGCGTATATCCAATAATATAACAAAAATATATCATAGATGCAACCATGAACATAAAGATACATTAATACACGATTTCTATTAATAAAAGAAATGTACAAAGATTGTAAAAATACAGAGTGAAAGACTTGCTAGAATGGTGACAACTTATCTCTGAGAAGAAATGTGACGGCTACTCGCATTCGCAAGAAGATGATTAAAATGAGGCTCTGAAGGCCTTTTTACAATAAACATGAATTCCCAAAACCCTATACATCCAAAAACCTAACCCTAGGTGATGAAGCGCCAAAATTCATGTGGGCCTTGTTTGGGTAAGTTAGTACATCAACTTCCCGGGGTCGTAACTTTTGCACACTATCTCCGTTTTAGGCGTATGATAGATCGTTGGAAAGGTGTCGTCAAGGAGATTCATTTTGGGGTCTCAATCATGCCATTGGATATCATTGAGAACCTATATCGTGAAAAACCTTCATTTAGGCCCTCAAAATGGCCCCAGAAGTTAAAACTTGCTAAAAATAGTAAATTGCCAAAATTGCCAGAAAACTGTTTTGAGCAAGTCGGAAAAGGTGGGTGGCCACCAATATCCACCTGGATCAATCCTCATTCCTTAGGAAGAAATGGTATCCATTGCTTTGAGTTCTCAAGGGAGATGGAAAAGCATTTGCTAGATCTGCATCTTGGTGAGTTGCTTGTATTGCTGGACACGTCACACAAATTAGTTTGTGGAAGTCTGTCATGAACCTGTTGAAGATGAGGCTGTTCAAAAAGTCGAGCTACATGAGAGGAAGGTGTGCATAAGGAATCTTTGCGCTTTGATGCAACCTTGTCGACCTGCTTCTGTTGGATAGAAGGTGTAGGGGGCGAGGCTCTAGTGGTTGCAGTGTCCTTTTGTTCCCCTTTTGAACAGATTGTGAAGAAGATAAATTTTGCAGTATGAGATACTACCTTGCAACACTTTTTAGGTGGAACAATAGTTGAAACTACCTCTGGTATTCTGTAGAGATGACCCCCCAAAGTAATAATGAAACTATGGGGTCGAGACTCATAAACAACATGGCGTCTCCACATATATGGTTGGCCCAAGAGAAAATCACATACATCTAGTGGGGCAAGATCACATAATACCTCATCCTTGAAGGGTTGGATGCCGTATGACAATCGACACTATTGGCTGACATAGAGATATCGTCTTTGCCGAAGCCACCCGATGTTGTATGGCTGTGGGTGTGGTGTTGTCGACAATCCCAACTGTTTGACGACCTCTATTGAGATGAGGTTTTTCTGTCTTCCGCTATCAACAATAAAATGCAGCGGGGTCCCCTTCACCCACATCTGTGAATGAAAAAGGCACTCCCCCTCTTCAAGATCTGTTGGTTCTTCTGGTTGAATTGCTGCGGTCATGACAATAGTAGTGGGGTCTGCGTCAATGATCTGTCCTTTACTATTATTTTCAAAATCATATTCTGAATCAGGGTTTGGATCCTTGTCTTTGATCTCGGCCACCAATGATTGTTTTGAGCGACATTCATTAGTGTTGTGCCAGGGGCATTTGTGGAAATCACACCATTTTCTGGTGTCCTTCTTTGTCTTTCCGTGACCCTTCTTTTCCTGTGTCTTGGACTTGGTTTTCGGGAGACTCTTTGTTAGGGCCGTCTTTGTCATACTTTGGTTGTTGCGAATTTTCATACCCAAATTTCCGTTTGTTCTGGTGCTTAAATTTCTGCTCAATTTTAAAAGCATATCGATAAGCAACACCGAGTGATAAGATGTCCAAAAAATCTATTTCAGTCTGGATGTATCTGTGTAGAGCCCCACGGTATTTCAGAGCCAAATGTTGCTCGGAGTCTTTGATACCCAACTTGGTGCGCAAGGTATGGAAGGTATTGGTGAACTCCAGAACTGCTTGGCCCTTCTCTTGCCACAATGTGGTCCATCTCATGTACTGGTCCTCATAGTTGCCAATAGGGTAATATTATTACTTTACCGCATCCACAAAAAAATCTCAAGTGGGATCGGCCCCATATATTTCATATTCCTCTATGAAACTTTTCTCCCAGTAAGTTTCCCACCAATGTTTGACATGAGGGAGAGATTTAAGGAGTGCGAAGGTGATCTTTTCTTTGTCGAAAAAATTGTGAACAGAGAAATAACCTTCTAGCCGAGTTAACCATTTTTCTAGGGCTTCTGCATCTATCTGTCCTTCAAATACAAGAATACCAAAATTAACTTGTACCTTGAAAGGTGAGGTGCCTCCAAAGTGGTTGCTTGATGAAGATGCGTCTGATGCTATCGACAGGCGTTTAGGGATGTGGGCAAAATTCTCCATCATTTCGTCCCTCTGTCGCGTGAGAGCTTGCTTAAGCAACAGATTGATAGGATCGTCTGCTCCGTCATTTTTCTTTTCTTCTGCCATTGAGGGTTTCCTGGGTGTGAAAGAGCAATTGTCTTCAAGAGAGACAAGCTCAAGACCCAACTTGCTATACTCGGACCTTGTCGGGGACATGCACTGAAAAAACGATCAAGAGTAGCCTGCTCTGATACCACTGATTCAAATTGTTTTCGGCACGGAATGAGAGTCGAGATATAATAAAGAAATGCACAGAGATATCACGTATATCCAATAATATAATAGAAATATATCAGAGATGCAACCATAAACACAGAGATACAGTAATACATGATTTCTATTAATAAAAGAAATGTACAGAGACTGTAAAAATACAGAGTGAAAGAATCGCTAGAATGGTGGCAGCTTATCTCTGAGAAGAGATGTGACGGCTACTCGCATTCGCAAGAAGATGATTACAATGAGGATCTGAAGGCCTTTTTACAATAAAAAGGATTTCCAAAAACCCTATACATCCAAAAACCTAACCCTAGGAGATGAAGCGCCAAAAGTCATGTGGGCCTTGTTTGGGTAAGTTAGTACATCAGTTTCTCGAGGTCGTAGCTTTTGCATACGATCTTCGTTTTAGGCGTATGATAGCTCATTGGAAAGGTGTCATTGAGGAGATTCATTTTGGAGGCTCAATAATGCCTTCATATAACTTTAAGAACCTCAATCGCGAAAAACCTTCATTTAGGCCCTCAAAATGTCCTCGGAAGTTAAAACCTGCTAAAAATAGTAAATTGCCAAAATTGCCAGAAAACTATTTTGAGCCAGTCAGAAAAGGTGGGTCGCCACTGATATCCACATGGATCAATATTCCCTCCATAGGAAGCAATGGTCTCCATTGCGTTGAGTTCTTGGGGGAGAGGGAAAACTGTTTGTTGGATCTGCATCTTGGTGAGCTGCTTGTATTGCTAGAGATGTCGCGCTGGTTAGTTTGTGGAAGTATGTCATGAACCTGTTGAAGCTGAGGATGTTCAACAAGTTGAGCTACATGAGAGGAAGGTGTGCAGAAGGAATATTTGCGCTTTGCTGCAACCTTGTCGACTTGCTTCTGTTGGATAGAAGGTGTAGGGGGCAAGGCAGTAGTGGTTGTAGTGTCCTTCTGTTCCCCTTTGAACAGATTGTGAAGAAGCTGAATTTTGCAGTATGAGATACTACCTTGCGACACTTTTTAGGTGGAACAATAGTTGGAACTACCTCTGGTATTCTGTAGAGATGACCCCCGAAAGTAACAATGACACTACAGGGTCGAGACTCATAAACAACATGGCGTCTCCACATATATGGTTCCTAAGAGAACATCACAAACATCCAGTGGGGCAACATCACATAATACCTCATCCTTGAAGGGTTGGATGCTGTATGAAAATCGACACTGTTGGCTGACACAGAGATCTCGTCCTTGCCGAAGCCACCCGATGTTGTATGGCTGCGGGTGTGGTGTTGTCAATAATCCCAACTGTTTGACGACCTCTGCTGAGATAAGGTTTTTCTGGCTTCCGCTATCAACAATAAAATGCAGTGGGGTCCCATTCACCCACATCTGTGAATTAAAAAGGCGCTCCCCCTATTTAGGATATGTTGGTTCTTCTGGTTGAATTGATGCGGTCGTGACAATAGAAGTGGGGTCTGCGTCAATGATCTGTCCTTTACCAGTATTTTCAGAATCAGGGTCTGGCTCCTTGTCTTTGATCTCGGACACCAATGACTGTTTTGAGCGACATTCATCGATGTTGTGCCAGGGGATTTTGTGGAAATCACACCATTTTTCGGTGTCCTTCTTTTCCTGTGTCTTGGGATGGTTTTCGAGAGACTGTTTGTTAGGGCCTTCTTTGTCATACTTTGGTTGTTGAAGATTTGCATATCTGAATTCCCATTTGTTTTGGTGCTTAAATTTCTTCTCAATTTTAACAACATATCGATCAACAACACAGAGTGATGAGATGTCTAGAAAATCCATTTCAGTCTAGATGTATCTGTGTAGAGCCCCACGGTACTTCAGAACCAAATTTCGCTCAGAGTGTTTGATACCCAGCTTGGTGCACAAGGTATGGAAGGTATTGGTGAACTCCAGAACTGCTTGGCCCTTCTCTTGCCGCAGTTTGGTCCATCTCATGTACCGGTCCTGATAGTTGCCAATAGTGTAATACTGTTCGTTTACTGCATCCACAAAAACATCCCAGGTGGGATCGACCCCATATATTCCAGACTCCTCTGTGGAACTTTTCTCCCAGTAAGTTTCCCACCAATGTTTAACATGAGGGAGATATTTAAGGAGTGTGAAGGTGGTCTTTTCTTTGTGGGAAAATTTGTGAACAAAGAAATAACCTTCTAGTAGAGTTAACCATTTTTCTAGGGCTTCTGCATCTATCTGTCCTTCAAATACATGAATATCAAAATTAACTTGTACCTTGAAATGCGAGGTGCCTCCAAAGTGGCCGCTTGATGAAGATGCACCTGATGCTATTGGTAGGCGTTTAAGGATGTGGGAAAAATTCTCCATCATTTCATCCCTCTGTCGCATGAGAGCTTGCTCAAGCAACAAATTTATAGGATCGTCTGCTCCGTTGTTTTTCTTTTCTTCCACCATTGAGGGTTTCTTGGGTGTGCGAGAGTGATTGTCTTCAAGAGAGACAAGCTCAAGACCCAACTTGCTATACTTGGACCTCGTCGGGGACATGCACTAAAAAATGATCAAGAGCAGCCTGCTCTGATACCATTGATCCATATTATTTTCGGCAGGAAATGAGAGCGGAGATATAATAAAGAAATGCAGAGAGATATCGCGTATATCCAATAATATAACAAAAATATATTAGAGATGCAACCATAAACACAGAGATACAATAATACATGATTTCTATTAATAAAAGAAATGTACAAAGATTGTAAAAATACAAAGTGAAAGACTCGCTAGAATGGTGGCAACTTATCTCTGAGAAGAGATGTGACGGCTACTCGCATTCACAAGAAGATGATTACAATAAGGATATGAAGGCCTTTTTACAATAAACAAGAATGCCAAAAACCCTAGACATCCAAAAACCTAACCCTAGCAGATGAAGTGCCCAAAGTCATGTGGGCCCCGTTTGGGTAAGTTAGTACATCAACTTTCCGGGGTTGTAACTTTTGCATACGATCTCCGTTTTAGGCGTATGATAGCTCGTTGGAAAGGTGTCATAGAGGAGATTCATTTTGGGGGCTCAATCATTCCTTTGACTATAATTGAGAACCTTTATCTCTAAAAATATTCATTTATGCCCTCAAAATGGCCCCGGAAGTTAAAACCTGGTAAAAATAGTAAATAGCCAAAATTGTCAGAAAACTGTTTTGAGCCAGTCGGAAAAGGTGGGTGGCCATCGATATCCACCTGGATCAATCCTCCATCCTTAGGAAGCAATGGTATCCATTTTGTTGAGTTCCTGGGGGAGAGGGAAAAGCGTTTGCTGGATCTGCATCTTGTTGAGCTGCTTGTATTGCTGGAGATGTCACGCTGCTTAGTTTGTGGAAGTCTGTCATGAACCTGTTGAAGATAAGGTTGTTCAACAAGTCAAGCTACATGAGAGGAAGGTGTGTAGAAGGAATCTTTGTGCTTTTCTGTAGCCTTGTCGACCTCCTTCTGTTGGATAGAAGGTGTAGGGGGCGAGGCTGTAGTGGTTGAAGTGTCCTTCTGTTCCCCTTTTGAACAGATTGTGAAGAAGATGAATTTTGCAGTATGAGATACTACCTTGCATCACTTTTTAGGTGGAACAATAGTTGGAACTACCTCTGGTATTCTGTAGAGATGACCCCCCCAAAGTAACAATGACACTACAGGGTCGAGACTCATAAACATCATGGCGTCTCCACATATATGGTTGGCCCAAGAGAACATCACAAACATCCAGTGGGGCAACATCACATAATACCTCATCCTTGAAGGGTTGGATACCATATGACAATCGACACTGTTCGCTGACATGAAGATCTCGTCCTTGCCGAAGCCACCCGATGTTATATGGCTGCGGGTGTGGTGTTGTCGACAATCCCAACTATTTGAAGACCTCTGCTGAGATGAGGTTTTTCTGGCTTCAACTATCAACAATAAAATGCATCGGGGTCCCCTTCACCCACATCTGTGAATGAAAAAGGTGCTCCCCCTCTTCAGGATCTATTGGTTCTTCTGGTTGAATTGCTTCGGTTGCGACAATAGCAGTGGGGTCTGCGTCAATGATCTGTCCTTTACCAGTATTTTCAGAATCAGGGTTTGGCTCCTTGTCTTTGATCTCGTCCACTAATGACTATTTTGAGCGACATTCATTTGTGTTGTGCCAGGGGATTTTGTGGAAATCACACCATTTTTTGGTGTCCTTATTTGTCTTCCCGTGACCCTTCTTTTCCTGTGTCTTGGACTAGTTTTCAGGAGACTGTTTGTTAGGGCCTTCTTTGTCATACTTTGGTTGTTGTGGATTTGCATACCCGAATTCCCGTTTGTTCTGGTGCTTAAATTTCTCCTCAATTTTAACAACATATCGATAAGCAACACAGAGTGATGAGATGTCTAGAAAATCCATTTCAGTCTGGATGTATCTGTGTAGAGCCCCATCGTATTTCAGAACCAAATGTCACTCAGAGTCTTTGATACCCAGCTTGGTGTGCAAGGTATGGAAGATATTGGTGAACTCCAGAACTGCTTGGCCCTTCTCTTACTGCAGCGTGGTCCATCTCATGTACTGGTCCTCATAGTTGCCAATAGGGTAATATTGTTCATTTACCGCATCCATAAAAAAATCCCAAGTGGGACTGGCCCCATATATTCTAGACTCCTCTGTGGAACTTTGCTCCCAGTAAGTTTCTCACCAATGTTTGACATGAGGGAGAGCTTTAAGGACTGCGAAGGTGATCTTTTCTTTATTGCAAAAATTGTGAACAAAGAAATAACCTTCTAGCAGAGTTAACCATTTTTATAGGGCTTCTGCATCTAACTATCCTTCAAATACAAAAATATCAAAATTAACTTGTACCTTGAAAGACGATGTGCCTCCAAAGTGGCCGCTTGATGAAGATGCGCCTGATGCTATCGGCAGGCGTTTACGGATGTGGGAAAAATTCTCCATCATTTCTTCCCTCTGTCGCGTAAGATCTTGCTCAAGCACTAGATTGATAGGATCGTCTGCTCCGTCGTTTTTCTTTTCTTCTGCCATTGAGGGTTTTTTGGGTGTGCGAGAGAGATTGTCTTCAAGAGAGACAAGCTCGAGACCCAACTTGCTATACTCAGTCCTTATCGGGGACATGCACTGAAAAAATGATCAAGAGTAGCCTGCTCTGATACCACTGATCCAGATTATTTTCAGCATGAAATGGGAGCGGAGATATAATAAAGAAATGCATAGAGATATCGCATATATCCAATAATATAACAAAAATATATCAGAGATGCAACCATAAACACAGAGATACAATAATACACGATTTCTATTAATAAAAGAAATGTACAGAGACTGTAAAAATACAAAGTGAAAGACTCCAAAACCCTAGACATCCAAAAACCTAACCCTAGGAGATGAAGCGCCCAAAGTCATGTGGGCCCCGTTTGGGTAAGTTAGTACATCAACTTCCTGGGGTTGTAACTTTTGCATACGATCTCCATTTTAGGCGTATGATAGCTCATTGGAAAGGTGTCGTTGAGGAGATTCATTTTTGGGGATCAATCATGCCTTTATCTATCATTGAGAACCTTTATCTCTAAAAACCTTCATTTAGGCACTCAAAATGGCCCCAGAAGTTAAAACCTGCTAAAAATAGTAAATTACCAAAATTGCTAGAAAATTGTTTTGAGTTAGTCGGAAAAGGTGGGTGGACACCAATATCCACCTAGATCAATCCTCCCTCCTTAGGAAGCAATGGTCTCCATTGCATTGATTTCCCGAGGGAGAGGAAAAAGCGTTTGTTGGATTTGCATCTTGGTGAGTTGATTGTATTGATGGAGACATTGCGCTGCTTAGTTTGTGGAAGTCTGCCATGAACATGTTGAAGCTGAGGCTGTTCAACAAGTCGAACTACATGAGAGGAAGGTGTGCAAAAGGAATCTTTCCACTTTTCTACAACCTTGTTGAGTTGATTCTGTTGGATAGAAGGTGTAGGGGGTGAGGCTGTAGTGGTTGCAGTGTCCTTCTGTTCCCCTTTTGAACAGATTGTGAAGAAGATGAATTTTGCAGTATGAGATACTACCTTGCGACACTCTTTAGGTGGAACAATAGTTGGAACTACCTCTGGTATTTTGTAGAGATGACCCCCCAAAGTAACAATGACATTACGGGGTCGAGACTCATAAAAATCATGGCGTTTCCACATATATGGTTGGCCCAAGAGAACATCACAGACATCTAGTGGGAAACATCACATAATACCTCATCTTTGAAGGGTTGGATTCCATATGACAATTGACACTGTTGGCTGACATGAAGATCTCGTCCTTACTGAATCCACCCGATGTTTTATGGTTGCGGGTGTGATGTTGTCGACAATCCCAACTGTTTGACGAACTCTACTGAGATGAGGTTTTTTTGTCTTCCGCCATCAGCAATAAAATGCAGCGGGGTCCCCTTCACCCACATCTCTGAATGAAAAAGGCGCTCCCCCTCTTTAGGATCTGTTGGTTCTTCTGGTTGAATTGCTGCGGTCGCGACAATAGCAGTGGGGTCTGCGTCGATGATATGTCCTTTACCAATATTTTCAGAATCAGGGTTTGGCTCCTTGTCTTTGATCTCGTCCACCAATGACTGTTTTTAGCGACATTCATCGGTGTTGTGCCAGGGGCTTTTGTGGAAGTCACACCATTTTCTGGTGTCCTTCTTTGTCTTCCCGTGACCCTTCTTTTCCTGTGTCTTGGACTTGTTTTGGGGAGACTGTTTGTTAGGGCTATATTTGTCATACTTTGGTTGTTGTGGATTTGCATACCCAAATTCCCGTTTGTTCTGGTGCTTAAATTTCTGTTCAATTTTAACAACATATCGATAAGCAACACCGAGTGATGAGATGTCCAAAAAATCCATTTCAGTCTGGATGTATCTGTGTAGAACCCCACGGTATTTCAGAACCAAATGTCGCTCGGAGTCTTTGATACCTAGCTTGGTGTGCAAGGTATTGGTGAAATATGGAACTACTTGGCTCTTCTCTTTCCATAGTGTGGTCCATCTCATGTACTGGTCCTCATAGTTGCCAATAGGGTAATACTGTTCCTTTACCGCATCCACAAAAAAATCCCAAGTGGGATCGACCCCATGTATTCCAGACTCCTCTGTGGAACTTTGGTCCCAGTATGTTTCCCACCAATATTTGACATGAGGGAGAGCTTTAAGGAGTGTGAAGGTGATAATTTCTTTGTCGAAAAAATTGTGAACAGAGAAATAACCTTCTACCAGAGTTAACCATTTTTCTAGGGCTTCTGCATCTATCTGTCCTTCAAATACATGAATATCAAAATTAACTTGTACCTTGAAAGGCGAGGTGCCTCTAAAGTGGTCGCTTGATGAAGATGCATCTGATGCCATCAGAAAGCATTTAAGGATGTGGGAAAAATTCTCTATCATTTCGTCCCTCTGTCGCGTGAGAGCTTGCTCAAGCAACAGATTGATAGGATCATCTGCTTCGTCATTTTTTTTTTTCCGCCATTGAGGGTTTCTTGGGTGTGTGAGAGAGATTGTCTTCAAGAGAGACAAGCTCGAGACCCAAATTGCTATACTCGGACCTCGTCGGGGACATGCACTATAAAAAATGATCAAGAGCAGCCTGCTCTGATACCACTGATCCAGATTATTTTCGGCACGAAATGAGAGCGGAGATATAATAACGAAATGCATAGAGATATCACATATATCCAATAATATAACAAAAATATATCAAAGATGCAACCATAAACACAGAGATACAGTAATACACGATTTATATTAATAAAACAAATGTACAGAGACTGTAAAAATACAGAGTGAAAGACTTGCTAGAATGGTGGCAGCTTATCTCTGAGAAGAGATGTGACGGCTACTCGCATTCACAAGAAGATGATTACAATGAGGCTCTGAAGGCCTTTTTACAATAAATAGGAATGCAAAAAACCCTAGAAATCCAAAAACCTAACCCTAGGAGATGAAGCGCCAAAATTCATGTGGGCCCGGTTTGGGTAAGTTAGTACATCAACTTCTCGGGGTCGTAACTTTTGCATATGATCTCTGTTTTAGGCGTATGATAGCTCGTTGGAAAGGTGTCGTTGAGGAGATTAGTTTTGGGGGATCAATCATGCCTTTGAATATCATTGAGAACCTAGATATTTAAAAACCTTCATTTAGGCCCTCAAAATGGCCCTGGAAGTTAAAACCTGCTAAAAATAGTAAATTGCCAAAATTGCCAGAAAATAGTTTTGAGCCAGTAGAAAAAGGTGGGTGGCGACCGATATCCACCTGGATCAGTCTTCTTCCATGCTGAAGGTTTCTTTAGAGAAACCTTCCTCTTTTGCGGTGTCACTGTCCCAGTAAGGGGATCTTCCCACGGTGTAGCTTCACCTCCTCCTTGCTCTTGTTCCCTTTCATCTCCTCCTCCCTATCCTTTTGCTTCATCTTCTCCTCCTGTTGAGTCAGACCTGTTATCTCTAGAGGTGTTTTCCTCTTCATCACTTTCCATGTCCGGACTTCAACCTACTTTTTCTACTTCTTCGTCCCACTAGATTGTCCAACATGTTCAAATCGTGTAACTATGGGGCTTCCTATGGTGTCAGTTTCAGATAATTCTTCATTGACGATAGGTACAAGAAATTCCTCCAGCCATTCCTTTGTAATCTTCTCCATATCTTCATCCGTCAGCTTGTAGTACGACTTCCTGGTTCTCATCTCTTTGCGCAGTGATATAGATGAAGTGGGGATCAACACGAAACTTTACTATGGGTCAGTACTGGTGTAGGGTGCGCTTGTATATTTTCCAACTTAGCTTTCTTTTTATTGAGCTTCCTTGCCTTCTTTCCTGTTATTTGAATCTCTCTAACTATTTCTAGAATCCTCTTTCCATTTTTATTCTTATCTTCCCTTAGCGTAGTGGATTCACACTTTTGAGGTTCCCTCAAAGGGTCTAAAGTTAATATCCATTTTCTTAACACTTCCTGAGTGGACATACTTATTTATTGGATAGATAGGTCCTTCAAGCCTTCTTGCATTCTTTCAACCTTGACAGCTAATTCTCTTGCCTCCTGTCCCTCCTGCATTGTTACTTTGCTATGTTGCTTCAACTTATCCTCTCGTTCTTCTATTAGTCGATCTATTTTCCTAGCTATGAAATCTCTTAATTTTTTCTTTTTCTTTTCTGTAGCTTCTTCCTCTTCTTCCTCTTCTTTCCTTCTGATTTGATCTTTCTCAATCCAAGTTTTACCCAACAACAGTGGGAAAGGGGTGCTGTTCCCAACAAACCAAATGACTTCAAATTCTTCTTCAGTCGATGCTTCATGAAAAATAATAGGTACATTAGTAACTCTTCCACATAAGGTTACCATATTTACCTTAAACAAGCCTATCCTTCCTAACGGAGGTACCACAATAGGCGTTCCCAAAATTTCCCAAGTTTCTTCTGTCATAGTATTCATTTGTGTTTCTTCATCCAAGGCACAATCTATGTCGAAGTCTTCTATTCTTGCACTTATGCGTTGTTTTGCTTTCAGGATTTCTGGTAAACTAACATCTTTATGAAAATCCATTGTTTCTTTAAAATGTAATATCATAGTCTAAAATTCCTCTGATCCTTTCTCTTTATTACTCTCTATCATGCCTTTAGTCTCTTGAATTTCTTCATAGTTTTCTTGTCTCATGTTCATTCCTTCAACTTTAGCAATAATCCTTGGACAATACTCAACTTCATGACCAACAACCTTACAACAAAGACAAATAAGGCCTACCTCAGGAAATTCCTTATCAAGATGTCCCGACCTTCTGCAAATTATAACACAATGTCAATCCTCTTTTTCTTTTAAATGTTCCCCAACATTTTCTGTACTGCGCACTTCCCCTAGGATCTAGTGTTGGATATGCAAGATGCAAAAATTCTTTATAGGTTCCTGCATCCACTTATTAGTCCAATTTTTTTTCTATGCATAGGAATAACATATCTTTCTTCATTTCCATTAAATTTACTCAAATCGGCTCTTTCTTTCAACTGCGCCCTAGCCTTCAGACTAGGACATAATCTATTAAACATACTTAAGTTCATGCTTTCGAAAAACATTTTTCACTTATCTTTCTCTTTCCAAAGCACAAAACTTGCTTCTTTAGGATCTTACCTCTTTTCTTCATATCAACTTACTTTCTTAGCACAAAGCTCCACAAGTCAAGTAGAGTATTGCATACTTCAGCAACAAATCTATGCATAGAGATTCTCTTTTTCTTTACTTCAGTTCCCAACAATCACAGTTCCAGGTCCCGACAACAGAACCATTTATTGGCACAAGGGAAAACCCAGGGTTCAACGCTTAACAATGCACCAAGAAAACCCTGACTATTGGCCCTTTCGACAACACCTGCAAAGAAGGCAAAGTATCACCTGATGTAGAAGCAGGGGGGGTTACAAGACGCAGGTGTCTGTAACCAAGATGGGACACAAATATGTGTTAATAACACTTCACAGAATATTCTATTAACTCTTAGGAAGTGACAGGCATTAGTTTATTAACCTTATTAACATCGCAAAACATAATCTAAGATAGATCTAGCACAGTAACAACAAAATATTATGCACCTTAAACACTTATCACTTAGCACTGTGAATCAGATCTAGTATTTTAACATAAGCAAAGCATTTAAGCAACACATACATATCCATTACACCTTGTAATCTAAGCACTAAGAAAAACATAACAGAGATAACATTGCACAAAGAAAACCATGAGACTCCAGATATACGTGGTTCACCCCAGGGTGGGGCTACATCCACAAACCGCTTCACCTCTTTATTATTCACCAAATCTTACATTCATTCACTCCTGTGCACTAAGCCACAGAGTCAAGCTTCGCACTAGACAGGCGATCTACGCATTGAGCACAAGATCCTCCTTCCAAAACTAGGTCAAATGCACATAGCCAGATCACAACTTTTGCGCCTTCTACAAAATCATAGTCACACACATACATGCCTTTGCACAAATCAAATCTGTTCACACAGAACCGCATTCACTTCACTAGCTACTTTTACAATACAATCTTATTTATTTATATCTTACAAACCCTTACAATAAGGCCTAAACATGGGAAAAACCCATGGGACGATATCCCATAACCCCGTTACAAAACCCTAGAGGACCCTTTACTGGGTCCACATAACCATAAAAAACGGTGAGATCCACGATCTCGGCTCCGCCTGGAAGCTCCTTCTTCTACCAACGTGTCGAATTCCAAAAGTGGGCCAAAACTAACCAAAGTTTCCCTAAAACTTAGTTGAGGGCCAACAAGCACAAACAAACCATTCAATCGATAACATCATCATAGCCACACATGCTATCTCATGATCAAATCATGAGCACCATCATCACTATCCAACTAGATAGTCTCCAGGGAAATCAGAACACTTCCATCCAATATAACACAATTGTGTCTATACATAGTAGTATTCAACTACTACCCAGTGGTACACAACCACTCCTAGTAGCACACTGCTACTAACCAGTGACACACATTCACTACCAGTGGATCACATCCACCCTAGTAGCATAAAAATACTTTCCAGATACATACAGTCTCTACAATAATCATATCATCTGATATCAACAATATCATGATACAAACTAAGTCATCTAGGCATTCTTCCATTCACATCTATGAGATTTGGAAGATCATCTGCCCTCATAAAGTAACACATCAACCATGGGATATATGGACTATTCTTCCCAAGCATAGAAGAATAATTGTCCCTAATTTATGAGCTTGGACCATTCACCTAATTGGGACATTCCTCTGACACTAATCATAGTGCAACCTGGAGAGAATGAGTCAGCCCTAGGGAATGTCTGTCCCTAATTGCTGAACCTGGACCATTCACCTAATTGGGCCATTCCTCCAGCACTAATCATAGTGAAACCTGGAGAGAATGATTCTTCCCTAGGGAATGACTGTCCAGACCATTTCCCAAGGAAATAAATGTCCTGCACCAACCTCCAAAACAAACCATTCTTTGAAACTACTCACAACTGTGAACTTCAAAAGAATGACTACCAAGCAAGGCAACCCATTCTACTTGAAAACTACTTAGAGTGACTTCCAAGAAGAATGACTGTCCTAGACCATTCCCTCACACTGGCTACAAGGGGAATCACTATCTATGGTACATCAACAATCTATCAGACAATTTTCATTATGAAAATGACTGTCCGATCTGGACCATTTTTCGAATTGGAAAATGACTATTCGTCAGAAATATTGAACCACTTTCCAGACTATAAAGGAACTGCCCAACCTGGACCATTTTCCAAACTAGAAAATGACTGCCCATGAATCAATAACATATCATTTCTCCCTCCCAACTTGATGAACCATCTCTTCCCTTTCATCTAAGGGAGTTATCTCCACGAGCCCCATCTTGTCCCTTAAGTATGCAAACTTTATCTTGGACGAAGGCTTTGTCAAAATATATGATACCTACTCATCTATGGAGATATACTAGAGTTTCACTTCTCCTTCCCAGACTTTATCATGAATAAAGTGATATTTGATCTCAATATGTTTCGATCGGTCATGAAACACTAGGTGTTCTGATAGCCTCATACAACTTTGATTGTCACAATATATTATGGTCGAATATGGTATCTGATCAAATAATCCAGAAATCAACTTCCTCAACCATACTACTTCGGTACATGCCTC
Organism: Picea engelmannii; assembly: GCA_009831015.1. Taxonomy (NCBI): domain Eukaryota; kingdom Viridiplantae; phylum Streptophyta; class Pinopsida; order Pinales; family Pinaceae; genus Picea; species Picea engelmannii. The sequence continues at coordinate 54,437 of ML843054.1, forward strand.
ACATGCCACGATATATTATGCTTCTACTGTGCTGAGTGAGACATAATTCTGTTTCCTATTGGCCCATGATATCATAGAAGAGCCCAAAATGAAACACATGCTTGAAGTACTCCTTCTGTCCTCTACACTCCCTACCCAATCTGAATTTGTGAATCCATGAAACTGTATATCATTGTATGAGGTGTATCTTAAACCATAGTTTAACATCCCACAAATATATCTTAGAACATGCTTTGCAGTTATCTAATTCTCATGTCTGGTTTGCACCTGGAACTGGCTTAAATTTTTTACAACAAAGAAAATATCTGGTCGAGTACTCACTAGATACATCAATGACCAATCAATTGCCAATATAAGGACGCATTTACTGGATCAGAATATGAGTCTCTTACTTTTCTTATATATGTGGTCATCGGAGGGCCATGGATTTGCAATCCATCATTCCAAATTTCTAAAGAATCTTCACTGCATACTTTTCTTGTACAAGGAATATTTCACCACGCTTCTACCATACTTCTAGTCCCAAGTAATAGTGCATGAGACCAAGATATTTCATATCAATCTCAGAAGCTAATTCCTTCTTACACTGGGTGACAAGAGACTCTGTGTCTGTCAAGAATAAATCATCGACATACAACAATAGAATCATAGGTGCATTGTTCACAACCTTGTAGTAGAGATTTGGTTCTGCATGAATTTTAAAGAAACCAAGTCTTATTAAGTAATTGCCAATTCTAGCATACCAAGCTCTTGGAGCTTGCTTGAGTCCATACAGGGATTTCTTTAATCTGCGAACATGAGTGTCTCTGGTATGCACCTCAAAACCTTGAGTTTGTTTAATGTATACTTCTTCTTCAATTGCTCCATTGAGAAAGTATGTATTTACATCCATTTGATGTAAACTCCATCCCATGGAAGCAACACGAGACATAATGTCTCCAATATAAGTATATCTAACTATAAGAACAAAAGTTTCGTCATAATATTCTCCCTCTTTCTGGGAGAACCCTCTAGCCACGAACCTTGCCTTGTATTTATCTATGCTTCCATCTATTGCATGTTTGATCTTGTAGACCCATTTTGAAGTTACCGCTAATTTTTCCTTAGGTCTAGGCACAATTTCCCATACGTCATTTTTCATGATGGACCGTTATTCTTCCGTCATGGCTTCTTTCGAATGTTTCTTTTGAACTGCTTCTTCAAATGTGGTGGGTTCTTCATTTATAATTTTTTTCATACATGTTGCATAGCTGGATAATTGACAGTGGAGCTTCCATGCATATGACAAGAAAGTGATAGGAAACTAGGTAGCTTCAAGCCAAGATGGACATTTTCTAGTTTTGGGTACAATGGCCGATTCAATAAGTTCACATGGTTGAATTAGATGATAAAGTTGTTCTGGTTCTTCATTATGACTCTTTGGAAGACATATGCTTTCTTATTTAGGATCTTCATATTCTTCTTCCATGGATTCTTCTATATATTTCTTGAAATTCATCTTCTCATTGAAGGTTACATCTCTGCTGACTTCAATCTTATGTTGTTTTGGAATATAGATTATGTAGGCTTTGGAGGATTCACTATATCCAAAAAATATGCCCTTCTTTCATGAGGGTTCTAGTTTCTTCCTTTTATCCTTGGGGATATAAATGTAAACAAGGCACCCAAATATTCTTAAGTGTTCCACATTATGTTTCTTTCCTCAGAAGGCTTCTTCTGGAGTCATATCCTTCAATATGCGGTGGGGACTTTTGTTTTGAACATATATTGCTGTCATGGATGCTTATCCCCATAAAAACATGGATAAACCTTGATCATTCATTAGTGCCTTCACGATTTCTTTAATGGATCTATTCTTCCTTTCTGCTACACCATTTTATTGAGGATTATGAGGAACGATCAGCTCCCTCCTAATTCCTGTTGATTTTCAAAAGGAAAAAAATTCCTTGGATGTGTGTTCTCCTCCATTATCTGTCCTCAAAGTCTTGATTTTCTTGCTTGTGAGGTTTTCTATTTCTGCTTTGAATTCTTGAAACTTGCTGAAAAATTAATCCTTTGTCTTCAAGAGATATAACCAAGTCTTTCTTGAGTAATCATCTATGAAGGTTACACAATAAAGAGAACCTCCTAGATATTTGACTGGCATTAGACCGAAATCATCTGAATGTATTAGATCTAGGATTTCCTTAGATTTATTATCACTACTTGAGAATGACTTCTTAACATTTTTACCAAGTGCACATCCTCTACAAATTCCTTCATGTGTAGATTGTAGTTATGGTTTTCCTTCAACCATTTTCTTGAGGAAAGGTAATGCTTGATAGTTAAGATGATCATACCTTATATTCCAAAGTTCACTGAGATTGACTTCATCATGTACAAGAACTTCATCATTACGTTCTAGTAGTCTGCATAATCTACCTTCATGAGTTCCAAGATAGTACAAGAGATTCATCTATGCTGGAGTCTCTAGACCAAGATAGTACTTCACCATCTACAAAGGCTATTCTATTTCCTTTGTCTTCTAAGCAAGATATATATACAATAATCTTTTCTAAACCAGGTACATATAAGAAATTACTCAAATGAAAATTGTTATCTGATTCCAATTTGATGGAGGCTTGAACAATTCCTTTGATTGGATAGGTGTTCTTGTCTCCAAGTTCTACTTTGTGAGATGTCTTCTTTTCATTCAGGTTGGAGAGTTTGACCTAGTTTCCCGTCATATGCATGGAAGATCCACTATCAATTATCCACATGCCACCTTCAAGAGATCCTGTAAGACCTAAATAGTGTATATTATCTACCTTTTCATTCATGATTTCTATTGACTGATAGCTGGTCAACCTTTGACTTTGATTGGTCAAACATTGACTTTGGATGGTCAAACATTGACTTTGACCCAAAATTTCAACCTTGATGTTTTTTCCTTCTATTAGTGCCAATAGATGCACTATACTAAGGCGCACTAGAATATGCTCTCCTTAAGTAAGGTGTTGGGAAAGAGGTTTTAGGGTTTGCAGTTGCACCTACTAGTAACCATAGCGACAATGGTTTAGTAACTGCACCTGCTAGAAACCCTAGCGAAAATTGTTCAATGAGATTGATAATATTATGGCTTAACTTCCTTCCAGTGGTTAGACTAATTGAAGGAGGTGTGGGCCCATAACCTGTTAGAAAAATGGGTGTGCTCGTTTCACCATAGACAATATAGCAATATTGTCACCCAACCATAGGCACAATGGCCACCCCCGAGCACCTTAACATTGAGAGACAAAATAATTCTAGTATCAGACCAATAGCTAACCAAGGCTCGCGCATCAAGCAAGGATAACCAAATACCAAGCAGAAAGTCCAAACCAATAAACCATGACAGAGTCACTACTGCAACAGTTGCAATTCTCCTTCACTCATGCTCACTTCTTGTCCTTATGCAATCGTGAGTGAGTGAGTGACAAATGAGATCTAGATCCCTTTATTTATACTACTCCATATTAACTGACTGGGCCGACTTATCTTCCTGGGGGATAATAACTCAATATTAATTTATTCTATTAAGCCGACTTTGTTTTTCTAGGGTTATTATCCAAAGCTTTAGGGTTTCTCTTGCTTCCTGGAATATTTTAGTCTCGTCAAAGGTTACATGTGGAGGATAATACCTCCAACAACTACCATAATATCAACACATTTCAAGGTCCTTGAGACTCATAACTAGTGCTCGGAATATTCTAATAATGTCTGTATCCCTACTTGGAAGACCAGGATACCACTGGGATGTCAAGTGTGGTGGTTCGAGGTGTTGGTCTCAGACCCTGATACTTAGAAGCAAACTCTATGGCCCAAGGCCCAAGTTTCCTTCCCTTACCATGTCAAGGAACTTAGTACCCATACTTAATGTTCAAATCCTCTAATGTCATTGATATCCCCACTTGGAGGTGAAGGATATACATTGGGAAAAATAATTTAGTTACAAAAGTGCACACATGTTATTAGGAACATTGATGTCATTGATATCCCCACTTGGAGGTGAAGAATATACATTGGTCAAAATAATTTAGTTACAAAAGTGCACACACATTATTAGGAACACGTACACATTATTAAGAATGCATGCACATTATTACGAACACACATATTAGGAATGTGTATGCATTATTAAGAATGCGTGCATGCTCTTTCCATTCAATTTTTTTTGGGCAAGAGTGACAATTTTAACATATGTATTTGGTGATTTGGTTTCCTCAGATTTAGGTTTGGAATGACAAACCATGTGGTTTGAGCTACAAATACATGAAAACCTTCATTTTCTGAATGAGTCTCAATATCTCTATTTTTCACTTTATTTTCAATGAAACTACACACACACACACACATAAAAATCTTAAAATACATACATATTTTATTAATTCTATAACTTTTTATCACTTTAACCATTTTTATAATAAGTTATACGTTGTGCTAGTATAGACCGAGATCTACAATCTAAGAAAAGCATTGTTTGATTATCTGTTAAGACCCTCGTACACTACACTAACACAAGGTCTTGTAAATTCAAGGATATACTAACTTTCATAATTAAAAAAAAATTGAACATAATAAATTTTGAAAAAATAGGCCTGCACAAGAACAATGTCTTCACTGAAGTTCTACATTTAAAAAAGAAGAAGTTCCATTTCAACACCGTATTAAAATACATTAAGCGTCTATACACATTATTATGAGATTATGAGACTTATTAGGAATGCATACACATTATTATGAGATTATGAGTATTATTAGGAACATGTACGCGTTATTATGAGATTATGAGCATTCTTAGGAACATATACACATTATTATGAGTGTTATTGAGAACGTATTATACACGTTATTAAGAACACATGTGCATGTTCTTTCCATTCAATTTTTTTGGGCAAGAGTGACAACTTTAACATACGTGTTTGTTGATTTGGTTGTCTCATATTTAGGTTTAGAATGACAAAAAGAGTGGTTTGAGTTACAAATACACTAGTGAAAGACCTTATAAATTCAAGGATATAATGACTTTCATAATTAAAAAAAATAAAAATAAAATTAACATTATAAATTTTGAAAAAATAACATGCACAAGAATATTGTTTTCTCTACAATTATACAATTTTTTGTAAAGAAATTCCATCATTTAGGTAGTCAACACTTTCACAGGGAACATATGCATTATATGTTGCATGAAAGATAACATATCACTATTATAAAAACTTAAATTTCACATAGTCATACACAAATTCTATTTAAACAAAAAATATATATTCAGAAAGCTAATTGAATTTCCAATCATGTTTGCATTGCTACTAACATTTCATGAGAGACCATAATTAGCTTGCACCCACCCAACAAATATTTTAGCTGATTAAATATATATGCTTTGTGGTTCCTTCTATTTTGTATTTATATTAAAAATATTATAAATAGAGAGTGCAATCAAAGCTCATAAGTTCAAAGAGTAACACACTTCTTATTGCTGCATCAATGTACCCATAATAATTAATATCTTGTTGTTAACCATATGCTCCATAAGTACATGGAATCAAATAATATATACAATAAATGTATATTGGCTTAGGAGGCTATATCAATTCCTTGAAATTTAAATGGAAAGTATGGTCACTTCTTTCCTAGTTTACAAATGGTACGCCATGGTTTGATCTTGACCATGGGATTTGTTTTCAAAGAAGAGATGGCGACGAATTATTAGCAACATGCGGGACCTTACTAACTGCTATGGAGAAGAGAAATTGATAGCCAATGGATTGACATTGATTCCTCAAGTTGTAGAGAGGCATATTGTTTGAACTAAAGAGAAGCATGTTGTCTACACCAAATGAAAAAGATACTTGTCCTTGAAAAAATTCCCATGCACTACATGTGTAGGGTTGTTGGAAAACCCAAATCCAAAAATAAGAATAAATGCTAGAGATTTCGTACTAGCTAATGGAGCACTATTTGACAAGGTTCTATGAGACCGTGTTACAGATTTTGTGCTAGTCTATGTGGAGTTGGTTGACAAATTTTTGTGAAACTGTGTCGTAGATTTCATGGTAGCCCCAGGGGAGCTACTTAACAATAAGTGCTACATATATCATACTAGCCAATGGAGTACTATTTGACAAGGTTATATGAGACCGTGTTACATATTTTGTGCTAGTTTGTGTGGAGCTAGTTGACAAGGTTTTGAAATTGTGCCATAGATTTGATTCTATCCCTAGGGGAGATACTTAAA